>JAVHNF010029143.1:7962-22888 GCA_034783455.1 Micropsitta finschii | reverse complement strand
AAACGATAGAAAATTAATGATGTGAAAAGGCTATCAAACTTTTCTACTGCTAGAACATTCCTGTGAACTGCATTGTTTTTTAATGTGATGGTCTTCCCCTCACCCAAGTCCCAGTAAGAGTTTGTAGTCCCAGGTGCTCAGTCTGGGATGCACATTTGCTTCTACCTAGACCTGAACTACAGGGTAACTATGGGAAACTATGCAGAGTTCAGGGAGTTTTAATACACCCTCTGGACTTTATTTCTGTTTTGGCAGTATGTGTGACATATTTGTTCCCACCTCAGAACCTTCAGTCTCTATTTCAGTGAGTTGCTCCCTGCACAAAGAATTTGAGAAGGGCAAGGCTTACTATGGCCTGGTAATTTTTCATACCCGTTCTCTTTAGGTAAGGTGATCCACCTGGCATCATAGTCCATACCATAATGCAATTGCGTTTCCAAAGAGCACTGCATCTGGTACAATATTGCAGCTTTAACTGATTCTTTATTTCCTCTAGGAGCAGACAGTGTTGTCTACCTTTCTGTGGAAGGGCTGGTATCATCCGTGCAGGAAAGCATCAAAGCAAGGCAAGAGAATGAGAACAACCTTAAAACCCAGAAGTTGCCGGTTGGAAAGATTGGTCACTGTACTGCGTGTCTCACTGGAGAGTATCCTGTAGAGCTAGAATGGTGAAGTGTTAGTGGATGGACATGAGCCCATCTGTTGCTGAATGTACCTTTTTCAAAGATTCCTTCTTGCCAATAGTCTTTTTACATTTAGGGTACTATGGAAAGCTTATTACGGCTAACCCATTACTGTTACTAAACCACATCTTTACAGTAAAGACTTACAGAAAGTCTGATATGCTGATGAAAACAATGTAAGCAGATTAAAATACAAAATCATAGTTTTGATGCACAGTTGTGCCTTCTGTTTTCTCATAAAATATTATAAAAGCCAACATTTTTTTAATTATATAGCTGTCCCAGAGGTTTTTTTTGTTTCAGTCTTGCCCTGAAAGATACTCCTGTAAGAGTTGTTCACAAATCATGGGTCGTGTAGTGTTATTTCAGTTTATCAAATTCTTAATACAGAAGAATGTGAAGTTTGCTTTTCTCCTTTGGAAAAATACCAGTTTCTGAAGAATTAAATTGCTTCCTCAGCAGTTCTTGCTTAAGCTTTTTTAAGAATAGAAGTGCCTAACTTTTGCCCATGTAGATCAACAGCCTTTATTAATCCCCAGCCTTTGTAACAGACTATGAACATAATGTCTAGTATATAATTTAAAAAAAATGAAGACTCAGGGAAATGCTCTGCCAAAAACTCTCTAGTTTCATAACTTTAAAATTATCTTTTCGAACTCCAGTGTAATTACGTTATCTTCACGTGTTTTTATCAGTTGCCAATAGGATGTGGAAGGAGAAAAAAATACTTAGTGCTGCAATTTTTTTTCCTGTTCTACGTCTTGTTTTCTCGAGGACGTGTCCTGACAATTTCTGAAGTGTGAGCTCACACTCAGTGTACTTTTCACATGTCAACATCCAAAGTAAACCTAAAAATAAAGACAGTCTTCGTTTTCAATAGTAACAACAATGTATCACCTGAAGATTATGAGTTGTTTTGGGTATAGTCTTATTTTACTATATTACTGCTGTCAAAATAGATGTAATGTTTCAAAAGAAAAAAGCTCTGAAGAACCATTAGCTCTTGAATGCATTGTATTTTTTAACTGGTTACTGTATACATGGAGATCACTTGGACAACTAACCACTTGCTGAAAATGGAAAAGCACCTTTTGAAAACTACTGTGAATTTACACAGAATTGTAAAACTATTTTGTATACCTCAGTTTTGTTCACTGAATACCAGCAACTAAATTTTAGATTTTCTATTTAATATTGTGTATTTTGGCCTTATAATTGTTTGTGACACTGTTTAAAAAAAAAAAAAATAGGTAAGAGCTTCTTCCATCCCCATCATCTTCCACACAGTTGAGAATTACAGCACTGGTGATTAAATTCAAAAGGGAGCTTTCTTACATGGGGGTTTGTAGCAACGGTGCCTGACAATCACAACACAGAACTCCCAGTTCAGGAAAGCATGTACAAGAAGGGATAAGTCGAGCTCTTAGGTTATAGATACATATGAGAAGTCCTTTCTATGGGAGATAAAACCTTAGATGCACAGTTTAAGAAGGCTGCAAGCAGAAGTCTACTGATTTATATGAAAAATTGTCTCTAGAACAGACTGAAAATGAAACTTGTGCAAATACTCTTTTAATAGCTTTTTAACAGAACTGGTATTTTTGAAGTCTGGCAATAATTGCTGAAATGGGATTTGAGCATTAGGTGGCGTAATTCCTATTTAATGAGTCCTAATGCCCTTTTCCCCCTCCACGTATGAAGTTTCAAGGTCTGCTACATAAGCACTGTAATTTTTAGATACACTACATGCCTTATCTTTAGGGCATATTTTTCAAAACCTTAAGTTAAAAAGGAGGTATTTTCCATATATCACTGTATTCTCTGCTAGCTGTGTTTATGTTCTGGGTTACCTGGCCTTTTTTTTTTTTTTATCACATAGAGCAGGAAATACACCTGCAATGTTGAGGGAGAAAACTCTTGATTTTGGGTGTTGCTATTTGTATTATGTGAATGTTTTATTGTGAAACTGTTCCTGCTGTATTACCAGTGTGCAAGTGTGTCAACTATAATTTACAGAATGTGACAAAGCAGTAGAAAGCTGATGTCTAACCTCTCTCATAGCTAATATTAAACATGGTTATGAACTGGTCTTCCCGGTCTCTCTCCCTTCGCTGGCCGG
The DNA here is from genome assembly GCA_034783455.1 of Micropsitta finschii. NCBI lineage: Eukaryota > Metazoa > Chordata > Aves > Psittaciformes > Psittacidae > Micropsitta > Micropsitta finschii. Next base: position 20,086 of record JAVHNF010029143.1, on the reverse strand, counting down.
CAGCAGGCATCGAAACCTTCTTTTAATAAAGTCACTGTGAAAGTGTCTCAAAGTTGGAGCAAAATCGTTTCGTGTTCCGCATTAAACAGCCTCTCCCGCACCACACCCCAGCCCATACTGCGTTACCAGCGCCGGCTCTCACTGGCGCCTCTCAAACCCAGCCGACAGCCCCTTCACCCCACCGCGCTCCCGGCAGCAAAGCATTATACCCCTCCACAGAACCTGCAGCAACGGCTGACCCGCCCGGGCTTCCGTCCCAACGCCGATCGCACCGGCAGGAAGACCTGTACCACCTGAGGTGGGGGGGAAGGAAGGGAGCGACTACATGGGTACAGATATAACTGAAGGCCTGAGTGTGGCGAGCAAACCGTGCTCCTTCACCCCGTCCACCTGGGGTTTTTTTAGCCCCCTTCTCATGTCTGAATTAAAAGCTGCCGAAGGGCGCTAGCGTCCTCCCTGTTTATCTCACCCTCAGGAAAAAAATGGCACCGCCCCACGCAGGCCACTGGCGGACCGGGTGCGGCTTGTGGACGTCCCAGCAGTGCCACTATCATTGGGCAATGAGACGCCGCGTTACTGCAGAGTTGGGCACGACGAGCACTGCGCCGCCAATCGGAAGCGCTAACGTTCTGTTGCTAGGTGGTGGAGGAGCAAAGGAGGGTGCTGGCGTGTTGCTCGGCGCTGCCTCAGGTGGGGGACCCGCGGCCACAGTGGTCAGCAGTAACGGTCGGTGGGCCGCGCTGGTGGCGTCAGCCCGGAGGTACCGCGGTGCCCCGGGAGCGGCCAGGTCGTGCCCGTCGCGGGTGGAAACGGGGGCACTGAGCGCGGCGAGGTGTGCGGGCCTCGCCAGTCCTGGCTCGGGAACGCTGTTGAGTCCCGATCCTGCAGCGGGAAGGGCGGGAGGGGCCTTGGCCTGTAGCCTTCCGGTCGGGTCCGCAGCTCGGTCACCACTGCGGGCGTGACGGGAGAGGCCGCAGGGCTGAGGCGTGCGGCAGCAGAAGCGTTAGTACCCCAATAGACTTGGCAATCTATCTATGCATTGGGTTTTCTGCTTGCAAAAGAAGGATTCGTATTTCACAGTTCTAGTAAAGACAGCGTTATTAACTAACTCCTGCTAATAAAGTTACTAATCCAGTGCTGCCTAGCTTTACAAATAAAGGTGTAATGGTGAGGAACAAACTATCTCTGTGCAATGAAATAGTGGTGAATTACTGGATCCTGGGCCTTAGCATAAAACCCTTGGCAAACAATAGAAGTAAAAAGTATTACGCTTCTGCAGTATGGAGTATGGTGAGGCTGTGAGTTTCCTGCCACGGATCTTTCTTCCTTCTTGGTAGTGCTTTTTGTGCTTATATAATTTGACTGAAGCATTAAAAGTGAGGCGGTGATAACGCAGTCCATTCTGTTGATTTTACAGGGGGACTGAAGATATGCATTTGAGATGACTCTTCAGGAGCTGGTGAATCAGGCAGCAAGCCTCTACTCCGATAGAAAAGCAGTTTGGTTTGATGAGTGCAATGGCAAGCCTCCAACTTTCTACACATATGCGACGGTGGTTAAGCTTGCCGTGGAATTAACAGCTTTCCTTCAAAAGCTCTGTGACCAGCAAGGAAAATGTGAAATAGGCCTTTACTGCTACCCAGGAATAAACTTGCCGTCTTGGATCTTAGGGTAATGGTTTGAATGCTTGCAATTTGTGTTTTTATGGGTCATCTCTAAAAGCAAATTTTCAGTTTGCTTATATTTTAATAACAAAAATGCAGCAATACTGTAGTAATACAGGCAAGAGGCACTGGAGTCTGGCATTCTTCAAGGAAAAATATGTCAGTATTATAATCTTTTGGAAAACCACTGCTAAAGTTGTTTTGAATCTTAAAGTCATTCATCTAAAGTGTAACTTTCCTCTTTTAAAGCGATTAAGCATATTTATAGAAATATAAATAAATTAATGACAAGTATCTGTTGTGCTTGCTTAAAAATGGAGGTGATCCAACAGAATAAATGTATCTACATAAGGAAAGGAATATGCAGGTGTTTTAATGTATTCTTGTCTTGCTAGAAAAACAAATGATGCATTAAAAACAAGTTTCATGTTTTAAGCTAAGTGACCACACAGTTCAAGTTCCATTACAAACATTGTAGGATAAAGTAATGAGCAATGCAGCACTAAAAGGACATTGATTGCTTAATGACCAGATGATTGCATTGTTTGTGATCTCGGTATTCAAGCTAATTCATGAATTTTTGAAACCCTGCTTCTGCTGATGAATTCTAATGTTTATATCCTTTATGTATGTATCCTTTATATCCACTGCATGTGTGATGTAATGTAAAATTGCAGCATCACAAGCCTATTGTCTTCAACTGATTTATACAGCAGCAGTTGTGCTTCCTTGACAGATGGTCTGCATCAGTATTTTATTATTGTCACACTGCACACAAGAGGATGTATCACAGTTGAGTATAGAGATTTGAATGAAGTGAGTGAGAGAGCACTGCAATCATAAACCTCCCAAAAGCACTGAGGAGTATTCTCATTGGTCAGGAAACACTTTTGCCACCAGTCCAGCAGTGGAGCAGGTTGTCCAGAGATATGCAGGTGCCATTCATGGAAGTTTTCAAGACCTGACTGGATAAAGTCCCAAACAACCTGGTCTGGTGTTGCAGCTGGCACTGGTTGAGCAGGAGGTTGGATGAGGCATGCTGAAGTCTTGCTACCTGGTTTAAAGATTAAAGATCCTATATCCCATTGAACTGTGCAGCAACGCTGTTTTTTTTTTTTTTTTTTTTTGGTTTTTTGTTTTGTTTTTTTTTTTTTGTTTTTTTTTCCTATGTAACTGGGAAATACTGAGGCGTTTAAATACTTACAGCTGTTGTTGCTGAGTCGTTAAGTGCTGTATATGATGCAGAGCAGGCTTAGGTGATACCAGTGGCTATTCTAGTATGCAGAATGCTGCAGTTTCCAAGTCTGCATTCTGGATCTCATCATTACTGCAGTGATAAATCACTTGCACAGAGAGGAGATATAATGAATTGTACGTGGGAACCCAGCCTTAATAAAAATGTGAAGATTTATGGAAGCTGTCCGTATTTTGGTTGCCGCTTCTGTTTTGGCTTTTTGTGGCATTAAGTGCTTGTCTTTATCAAGTGGAGCCACTAGAGGGGGGGATTGTAGCGAGCAACTGTTCAGAAAGAATTACAGCGTAAAACGCAGTGAGTGAGAGCAGAATGATGCTTAGTATTTCTCTGCTCGTTTATTTGGGAAGAAATTCGAGTACGTGCTTAGATTTTTGTGATGCTGGATTCGTTAGACTACTAAGAACAGAAAATGTTTTCAGTGTGCTGACTACAAGTGTGGGTTTTTTTTAATATGTTTATATACATGAACAAAATGCTTGTATTTCATTTCCTAGTCAATACCAGAAACTTTTCAAATGTGCTGTTGATGTCAGTGATACCTTTGTCATCAACAGGCTGGTTGGCTTTAAATAATGTTGAATGTTTTCATCTAGCTTTAATCTTTTTCCTTGCTGTAAAATACCAAAAGGCAACACTGATTATTTCTCCTACTTTTTTTCCAATAAAATGTTTAAAAGTCATGTTATGGATAAATTTTCTAGCTCTGGGAACTATAGAAGTATAAAAGAAATATTAGTTATATTTAAAAGGATTTTCTTAATTTTTTTTTTAATAAGTTAAGAACATTTGTATCTTGTTAGAATCCTTCAAGTTCCAGCTGCCTATTCTCCTATTGATCCAGATGCTCCACCACTGTTATCCACTTACTTCATGAAGAAAAGCAATCTTCAGTATGTCCTCGTTGAGAATGACAAACTAAATGTAAGTGTTCAGGCTTCTACAGGAAGCATTAAAGGGCAATTTAGAAATGTGTAGTTATTCAGATTGTGTTCTGGTTTAATAAGCTTGGATGGGATTATTTTATTTCTTCATGTCAAGAGGTTGTCTTTTTCATTTGGAAAAGAACATTAAAATTAGCAGTACAAAGTACTTTTCTTCCTCTTCAAAAAAATTGCCTGCTTTCCTATTACAGTGTTGTGAGGCAAGCTTGTTTAGCACTGGCATTGGAAGACTTTTGCAAACTTGTTTCTCCATATGTCAAGGATGAGAGTTGGAAATCTTTGCAATAGTTGAAAAAACTCCTGCATTTAATTCTGTTGTTTCCTTTTGTCCAGCTCCCCCCACATCTTATACCCTCACTCGCTGCAAAGGGAATAGACAAATTTGAACCATCTAGTTATAATTCAGAGTTCTTTGTTTTCTGCTGAATTCTGTATTTTCCCTTTTCATTAGTTGCTTACAGAATCATTTATTTCACATTTATAAAGTTTGTGTTCACTCATGTTTAATATATAAAAATGCACAAGCTTAAAATTGTCTGATGCGTGTCCTCAAAAAGTAGAGGCATGAAAAATCAGGTTATTTGTATGAAATGCTGTTTCATATTTCATTGCATAAGTGGAACAATAACACCATGTCCTGAATTTTGCTGTTTAAGTTGTTTCTTTTCTCTTACAGAAATTCCGCATGTCCCATGTTGGTTATTTTAACCACAATTCTTCCACAATAGAACATACTGGTTTAACTCTCTTCCAAATGAGCTCGAGCAACACAGATTTAAATTCGCAAGTACACAATGTGACAAGTAAATATGAACCTTCCAAAGCTATGGCTAACTCACAGCCAGGATATACTATTTGTCCAGATCAAACCGAAGTGAAAACGTCAGAAGGAGCATACATGGCTGTTGGCCAGAAATGCTCTTTAGCATATGTCTTGCATACATCAGGAACTACAGGGATCCCCAAAATAGTCAGAGTGCCTCATAAATGTATAGTGCCAAATATTCAGCATCTTAAGTAAGTGTGGTTTCCAGTTTTCTTTTAAATACTTTTATAAATTTGACACATAGGGTATTTTGGCTTGCAGCTTAAAAGAAATGCATAACAAAATTAACTATTGATTATATGTACTATGTTCTGTTATTTTAAATTGTAATTCCTTTTTAGACTATCTGGACTTCTTTCTGCTTCATTTAATACTTTGTAGAAAACCCCAGAAATTATGGAAAATGCCATATTTGTTTTTTAATGAGCATTCATTAGTTGAAATGCATCCTCCAACATACTGCATTTGTAATGTGGTAGATACCTTAGTAAAGGACCTTATTAATTTAATCAGTAGTTACAGTTTTGATGCAGGAACTTGTGCTCAAATTGTCTGGCCTGCCTATGCCTATATATTTAGAGCAGCCCTTAAGACCTTAGCTTTGCTGAAGTATGTTCCTTTCATGCTGCTCTTCTGCTTTGAAAATGTTTTTTATTAATATGTCAGATTCTAATTCCTAGCTTTCTTATTTTAGATCCATATTTGAGATCACACGGGATGATTTGCTATTCCTGGCTTCTCCACTGACATTTGACCCATCTGTGGTTGAATTGTTTGTTGCTCTGACAAGCGGAGCCTCTATTCTTATAGTACCAAACACTATTAAAATGATACCTGTGGAGCTGTCTGCTGCTCTATTTCACCATCATCATGTGACAGTGTTGCAGGTAGGCAACACCTAAGATAAGTGTCTTCAGTGTCTTGCTTCTCACCATTCCTAATGTGTACTGCTTTTTCATCAGTCTAGATGCTAATGAGAATAGAACAGATGCATTCTTCCTTGAGGGTGCACACTATGCTTTTTGCTGTAGTGTTAGCTGATTAGAAAATTGCCATTTGATCAAAACCTCAAACATTTTGTGACAGAAAGCAAGGAACAAAAGATAAAACCAGTGTTCATCTTAAGAAACCATTAATTCTTAAGAATTAATTATTCTGTTAATTAAGCAATTAGTTCTGGAGAATCTGGTAATGGAGTAACCTGTTACAGACATTTTTAGCACTTTTTAATAGGCTTGATCTTGTTTCCCCATAAACAGCTTATAAGTTTTAATGGTAATCTCTTATGCTAAAAATACAACAAAACCACTTCCATTTGTCGGATGATAAAATGTTTGTTGTCATTACAGTAATGAGGGCAAAAGAATAATTGTTTCCACAGCAACACATTGTTTTCAGTCCACGTGTTTATATGAGGCTTAATGTGTTCCTTGTGCCTTAGCATGCATCATCTCCTATATTGTCTCAATTTTAATAGTTTTAAAGTTAATTTTTGGAAAATTTACTTGAATTTATGAGCATCCAGCATTTCTGAGTAAGTCTAATGCTTGCCTTGTTGTGTAACAAGGTATTTTGTAAAACTACTACTTGTGTATGGAAACATAGATTAGGAAGACTAATTAGAAATTTATCTCACTTGTAACTGACTTTGAACAAAATGAGTATGGTCTGATTAATCTCTTAATTATGATAAATCAACCCCTAAGCCATACTTTGCCATTAATGGTGTAATTCTGAAGTATTTGCACTCATAGAAATTCTGAGATTTCCTTTTCTTTTGGAGGAATGGTGGTAGTTGAGATTGTAAGATGTAAATTTAAGATTAATGGGTAGTTAACTGAAGATTCCACAGCAGAGAAAAATCCACTAGTTACAAATACTTTATAACTTTATTATCTGCTCTTATTTTTAGTTATTATGATCGCTACAGATCTCAGTAGTGTAGATTTTCCTATTATATACAAGTTTCTTGATCAGTTTAGCAAAATTTTTAAAGTATGGGTTTTAAGATTTTTTAAGATACATGAGGCTTTAAGCATGTTAAGCATTAATAGAGAAAGGCGAAATTTGGTGAATGGAGGCATTTGAGATGTCTTTCTAAGAAAAGTTCGATTTTGTGATTTTTTTCTTTTTTGATCATTTTCTAAATCAGTGAAGGAAGTGTTCCCAGCTGAATTAATGACAAAAATGTTTTCCTTAGAGGTTAACTGATGATGAATAATTTTATGTTTCTTAAATTACAGCAAGACATTACATTCCCCTCTTGACTTGGTTGAGTAGACTTGAGAAATCCAAAAAGTTATTATGAGGGAGGGAAAGAGTAATTTTTCCCCTCTGTCTTTCTTCCCTATAATTCACCAGTTAAAATGATCAATTGAAAAGTGATGGTCTTCATCTATTACTAGAAGGAAATAACCTGGTAAGAAATAATTCCATTAATTTTCCAGTCCTCTTAACTAGAAAAAGTAGGCAAGAATGAGAGTGAAATGTGTTTGTTAAAATGATTTGTTGTTTTTCCCTTCAGTGAAAGGGCTCTACATTACCAGTAGTTTGACAGGAGCTGTGTTTAAGGAAGTTAGCTTTTTCATTTTAATTCCCCTCTTTCCCCCCTCCCCCTTGCTCATTTTAGAGTGAGATGGGAAGGCTTTCAGGACAATCTTCTGCTGTATTTACAAAAATCAGGAATAACCCAGAATCTGGCATCCTTGGAATTTTTAGTGCAATGGAAAGGTCTTTAAATGTTTTGTGTGCAGGTTAATCACTTGTATAAGTTGTTGTTGAAGTAACGAATGAAGGAAGGGAAGAAAAGCTCAAATAGTAACATCGAGAATACTATTTGCTGCTTTCTGTTTCAAATTAATTAACATGAGAGCTAACTTGCACACACTTTAGGTAATAGCTGTGGCACAATAGGGAACCCATAACACATCTAAGTAAAGAAGAAACTGCAGAAGAACATAGATTGGTACTGATAGTACTCATTCAGGCTTCACATAAAAAACAAAATCTCACAAAACACCACTGAGATACATATACATATAAGTTTACTGTACCATATCTGATGGTTAATGTCATCTGCTCTGTGTAGATGGTTGTTAAGTATATCCACAATATAGCTATACAGTTGATATGGTAAAGCAGGAAGATGGCTACAGATATACTGAAAATTGTAACAGGTTTTTCTCTAATATCTATCATTCAGGCAACACCAACTCTTCTCAGAAGGTTTGGAGCTCACATTATTAAATCAGCAGTGTTGTCTGCAAATACTTCTCTTCGTGTCTTAGCCCTTGGTGGGGAAGCATTTCCCGTATTGAATCTCTTGAAAAGTTGGAAGCACAAGGAGAACAAAACAAGTATTTTTAATTTGTATGGTATTACTGAAGTGTCAAGTTGGGCCACTTGCTACAGGATTCCTGAAGAGGTTTTTACTGATGATTTTAGGTAGGAAAAGTCACTGTTTTCATGGCTTGTGAATGCATGTGAATGATGAAAATTACTAGAAATAGAAATTTGGTCTCCTGTTTCCAGGGCTATTGAGTCTTCATGACAGTTTATGCTGATAGTAGTTACATTTGTTTTTAATGTAGAAATAGACTAATCCAGTCTATTTCTCTATTAGTCTCTATAATCCAAGAGAGATTAATCCAGTCTCTCTTGCTCTAATATGTCCCCCTCAGGTAAAAGTTGATGAATGATTTTTGAATGACAGAAACACAATCTGAAATTCTGTGTACTGTTGACCTGTTAAGTTTCACATAATATGTCATGATGGTTTTAGTCATCTCTGTATCTAGACCTCTTCCTTATTCCAGCCTGTGATTCCACATGTTGAACGTGGACTAGTCTAATCTAGGGCATGCTGTCTCACTACATGGCACTATTGAATCAGTGTCACACTTCTGCAGACTAATGGCTTCTACCCAATTTGCTAGTAACTTCAGTTAGCCACACTCTTGGTCATCATGAGATTTTTCCAGTATGATCGTGCATGGTCAAAGAGAAGAAACTTAACACAGCTGTCAGTGAGAGTAAAGAAATGGGTCTCCCTAACTTTCACTAGTAGCCCTGGAGCAAAGATAAGAGTCATAGCTTAGTGCTGTCAAGTTCAGAATGTTACTTCTGAGATTTACTCATGTTAAGCAAAAATGCTCAAGTTTATTTTCAGATGTAATCAGTATATATACATGTGTTTCTTACTGCTACTGTGCTTTTGCCTAGGGTTTTTGAACCTCCACAAATAATCACTTAAGTAGAGACAAGATACTGTTTTTTTTCAAATATTGCATAATATACTATTCCACAAAGGATTCCACGGATATTACTTGACTAGGGTGCTTGGTAGAAATTTGTCCAAAGTGACCAATGGTCTCACAGTACTTTCACTTGGATTTCCGGAATACTTCCTTTTCATCATGTAGCACTCTGCCTTTTCTCACCCTATTTCTGACTTCTTGTTCATTGTATTTTATAAAGAGAGTTACAGGAGAGTGAAGATCATGATAGGTACTTCCAGCTACATCAGTGTTTCATTTGCTTTCTGAAATGTGTAATTATTCCCTGGCATGATAACTATACATGCAACTTGAGTTATATGTGTTGTATGAAATGGGATGTTTTGTACAAATGATACGATACATTAACCTGGCACTTCAACCCTTGAAGAATGGTTGGTCATAAAGGGTTTTAAATTCTCATGTAAAACTCATTTTCATTCTGATTTCTCTGAGTTCAAACATAAAATATAATACTTTATGGCAGAAATTGAACTGGTAGCCATGCCTAATTTAATATATTACCAAAGTTATTTAAAGTTACTTTGCTTTATAAATTTTGTCATGCTAAGGAAAATATATTATTCTCTACTCCCACTCAGAAATAGTGTCTATATTCAATAAATGAAGTACTTCAAGTGCTTGAAGAGGTTAGAGAATGAAGAGAAAGTGAGAAGTCGGTCTGCAGTCAACAGAAGTCTATAATAGATACATACTTAGCATTGAAATTACAGTTTCTTTTATTTCAGTTTTTAGTGAGTCAACTATACTTGTTGCCACAACATCAGTAATAAAATAGAACAAAAGCTCAAAGGACAGGGAAATAATGAATTAGAAAGCAGCTATATATGTTTAAATTGGTTAATTTGATGGAAGTTTCAACTTAAAAACTGGCTGAAACTCTCAGGGTTCTTTTGGGGTTTTTCGGAGTCTGTTCAAGCCTTATTTTCTATAATTCTGTGGGGTTTGGGTATATGAAATAAAACCCCTGCACACTGACATTTCTAATTTTGAACAAATTTAGGTGTTTTTAAAGAAGAAGCATCTGTAGAAAGAAGCTCAAAGCATTTACCTTTGTTCTAATACCAAACCTTTAAAAGACTGTATGCAAACTCATTTCTGGAACAGTTGTTGCGTTCAGAAGATTTTTACTATTTATCTCTTTTCATATATTTAGAACTGATTTCCCTATTCATTTGGGATCACCCCTCCTTGGAACAAAAGTTGAGGTCAGAGATGCCAATGGTTTTGCAGTTCTGGAAGGCGAGGGACAAATATTTATAGGTTACTTTATGTTTCTTATTCATCTAAAATACTTTTCTCTAGTTGACTGAGTTTTAATAATATGTTGATTATTTTACTTGATGTCTGCCTCTGATTTACAGATTAATATAGAATTTAAGATCCTCTTGGACTGGAAACCTTCTGATGGTATTTTAAGTTGTTGAAATGATAAGGAAATTACTATAATTTTATCTGCAGACTGTTCTCTCATTGTATTGATTCTTTTTCCTGTTTGCGTTTTGATAGTTGAAGTGAGTTTTGTGTATTAACTGAATTTAAGTGTGTAGCCCAGTTTATACATTGGAGATATTTAGATATTGATGATAATATTTCAGTACTTCTTACAATGCTTGTTAGAGTATAGGAGAATTTGGCCAAATATTCTTTATAATTTTCATTTACAGTTAACCATTTAATATATAGGACCACAATCTTTTCTTGTGTAGGTGGTGAAGAACGAATCTGCTTTCTGGATGATGAAGTAACTGTACCCATGGGCACAATGAGAGAAACAGGGGATTTTGTAAGAGTGCAGAATGCAAAGTTGTTCTTCTTGGGCCGGAAAGACAATCAGATTAAACGTCACGGCAAACGTTTTAATATTGAATGGTTGCAGCAGGTAACGTAACATTTAGTAAGTATTGTGTGCCAGTATAGAAGAGCAAGGGTAAGGAATGCATCATTCATCAGACATGGGTACTTACTCATTTTCAGATGGCTTTTAGGAGTCTTAAAAAAATTGGGAGGGTGTCTTATTAAAAATCTAGTCATATAATTTAGAGAGGAGTTTGGTTCTTGGAAATCTGTTTTATTGTATGGTTTCTTCCAGGAGAATTGAGACCTGTATAAACACCCCAAAAAATACTGAATGTTGTACTGCAATGCGTGTATAGTGATTGTTCTACAAGATTGTCAGACTCATGGAATATATCTCACTGATGATGGCAATTAGGCAAATAAGACATTTTTCTCTGAGTTCATTTTTATGGAGAGAAGTACAAACTTCAGCTGCAAGAGAAACTGTTTCATAGGATATGATGTAGGAATGTGAGGCAAATACTTTTTTAAAATGTGTATTTTTTTGATTGTGGTTTTTACTCTATTGATAAAATACATTTCAAAGCAAGACTAATATTATTTAATTGCAGGCTGCTGAAGATCTTTGTCAGGTAGAAGCTTGTGCAGTGACCTGGTATCTGCAGGAAAAACTTGTTCTGTTTGTTGTACCCAAAGATGATTTAAAAGAGAAAGAAGTAGTTAAAGAACTTCAGAAATGGCTACCAGCTTACGCAGTCCCTGATGAGCTTGTCCTGGTTAAAGCTTTGCCTTTAACATCACATGGTAAATGATGTTATTAAGTACCCTTGCCACTTATTTTAATCAACTTTATTCCTATGCTTTTTTTTTTTTTTTTTTTTTGTGATTTATCTTTTTATTAACCAAAACTCAGTATCTGATTCAGGCTGTTAAAATCTGTAGATTAGATAACTCCTAATAGAAAATCATGGGTGCTATAGTGTTTTCTTGATAGCGTTTCATTTGAGAGTAAAAGAGTAGTGGTAAAATCAGTTTAGTTTTAACACTGCATGTTTCTTTCTCAGTCTTTCCTGTTGCAATCCGCAACAGAGCCCTGACTTCAGCTGGGGAACAATCAGGCCTTGAAGGTGGGATTATGTGGGAGGCTAGGGTAAATTTTCAAAAACGCAAAAACATTACTGGATTCTGTATTGTTGATTGGGTAAAAAGAAATGCAAGTGCATTGAATACGAATAAGGAAGTGTGTACAAACACTTTTTAGGCAGAGCAGGTTTTGAAATTGTGAATGCTGAAAGAGCAATAAAAAAACTCGTACTTTATTTCCTACAAAGGCAAAGTTGATA
>JAVHNF010029139.1:0-14960 GCA_034783455.1 Micropsitta finschii | reverse complement strand
TTTTTTTTTTATGCCTTTTTTTTAATTCGTTTTGTTTCGGTTGCTTGGTTTCTTCTTGGTTTTCTTTCGATTTTTTTTTTTTTGGGTGGGGGTTTAATGGAATTTAAGAACAGGAGGCTGCTTTTCTCTAGCAGTAGTTAGAGAAATTAGCTTGTCTTTCAGATAGGCAAAAATCGCAGCTGCACTAAGCAAGCACCTCTGATCTTGCTCTTCTGCTGTCTGCTGCACTCAGCACATCAAGAGCATTTACGTTTTATGCCTAGTGTGACAGCCACCATGATGCTTCCTCTGGCCAGGCAGATCTTTGAGGTTGGACACCAAGTAGTTCTGCAGTCCCTCAGAGTCCTCCTTATCCCTGGGCAAAGCTGGGCCACAAATGCTAGGAGAGTGCAAGGTGTGCTGCCCAAGCCTGAGGCCAAGTACACATCAGTGAGCCAGCATATGTATGTGTACCATCATCATGGATTGCAGCTGAAGAGTTGAGAGAGGTGTGTACTCAGCACATAGCACGGACAAACTTAGGTGTGTTTCTTTCTAGGCCAGAAATCTCCACTCACAAATGCTGTAGCTCAAAGTCGCATCCCTTATATCAAGCAAACAATAGCGTACTTAAAACAAAACAGAATAAACAAACCCCACAACAGATATTGACAGCCTAGCTTTGTGGTGTTTTGAGGATGAGAAGTTGTTGGAGGTTTTCAGGCCTTATATTCTTAATGAAGTGGCATGGATTCCAGATTTTTAAAACTCGCTGCTACTTTTGCACAGAAATAATTAGGTCGCACTGTACTCTGTAAGAGCACTATTAAGGGTTGTCTTTCTTTAGGAGCAGCTTTCCTGCTCCCTTCAGTGCACTGTTGTGCCTGCATTCCTGGTCCCTGCCTAAGTCCCATATTCAATCCCTGTGCCCTTACCTCTGGCTTCAATTTGGGATTATCCATAGAAGTTAGGAATTCAGCTTCTAGATCAAACTGAACAAAGCCCATAATTTGACTTGTACCTCTCTTTTTTGAGAGCATGCTCTGAGTGCCAATGTGATCTAGCCCCTATGGAGGACTACACATTTTTCTCTTCTCAACTGTACTAGAAAAGGGCCAGCATGTCTGCGGAACCTTTGAACATGAGCAGAGGCACAACTTAGGGTCCATGGAGAATCCTGCATTTGGGGGATGAGCAACAGCTGACCTGTTGTTTTAAGAGTCCTGCTTTAAGCATTTGTGTATGTATTAGTTTGGTCATTGGTCTCAAAGTATGCAGTGGGTCTTGAATGAGCATAATTCTCAGTCCAACCGCAGAAAGCAAGAATAAAGTGGCTTAAAACCATCACTGTCCTCATTGGACTTCACATTGCCCAAAGTAATTTATAGAGCTTATTAGCTTTTGATGTGGGGATGCTGCCCAGTTACAGCAATGTTTCCTGTCTTCTGGAAAATCATCATTGACCAGATCTGTGCTATTTGCACATCTGCTATGCTCCATCTAATCAAGGTCCTCAGAGCACACGAAAGCACTTTAGAGTGTTTTCTTTAGCCACAACTGGAAACTTTACATCCTCTTTTGTGTCTTATTACTGTAGTTTTTCCAGTAAAAGTCAAGCGGCATTGCATTTCTGTCCCCATCCATATGGGCAGTAGATTTTTATTATACTGAGCATTAAAATGGCCATATCCTATGGCATCCTAAGATTATGGAAGGCTTCACTAATAAAGCTGGATGGTGGGAGGTCATTTCATTTTTGGTCTTATCAGGAAATAGAAAGCTAATGGAAAAGCCATCTTTTGGAAATTGGATGTTGCCTTCTTGGTCCAAATGGTAATTCTTGAAACATCATGAGCACAAACTGATTTTTCAAGCAGGTGAAATAGCTGTAGTCTACAGAAGAATATTGTTAAGTATTTTATTCCACAGATTTAAGGATTTTAGGATAAACTTTTAAGGGGCCTAGAAGCATACTGCAAGCAGAATTTCATTTATTATTTACTAAAAGCGTTGAAACTCTTGGGTATTCATTAGGAGAGAGGAGTTGTACAGGCTGCTCAAATATTCTCTCTGTGTTGTTAGAAGTACAGACACAACAGGCTCCTGCTATCAAAAGAGAAACACTCAAATTTGTAGGATAAGATACACAAATCAAGATAATGGGTTTGTAAACATAAACAGGCCTTTTAAGAGGTAAAATGTATACCTGGAACACTGCTATTTTTATAAGGCTAAATAATAATCTAAGCAATTTTGGAACAAATGTATCTGAAACTCCTTTTTTAAATTAGCAGCACATGTCAAAACTGACAGAATTTCTTTGGCAAATCATAGCTGCTGCAGCCCTTGCTGGATGTATAAATTCCAGTAAGGAACATGAAGATTACTTGGGTTAGTTTCATGTCTGGGTTCTACTGGGAGGAAGGGGAAAAGAGAAAGGAAAGGAAGGGCATTTTCCTGGATTATACCATGATGAGAAAACCTGTCTTAACTGAATTTCCAGGGACAAAAAATGACTGATTTTAGGCAGCAACATTTCTTTTATGTTCTTTTTTTTCTCTTTCTTTCTCTTAAGAGAAAGTGAAGAGCTGTTTATGTTTTTCCTCCCCCCTTTCTCTCCTTGGGGTTTTTCTTCAAGCATACAGTTCGTTATCAAGTTTCAGAATGTGCTTTGCAGCACTAAGTAATACACTGAATAAAAATACCAAACATTTGATACCTTAGTTCAGTTGGAAAGGAGCTTTTCTGCTGCTGTTGCTTCTACTCATGCTGTACTTAAAGGGGGTACTGCCAAAACAAAAACAAAGAATGCAGTTTGATTGTGGTTTAGGTATATACAGAAGATGGGTTACTCCTAATACCTTTCTCATACTCTTTAATACATAAGGGAAGCAAAGCACAGCAGAAGTTCTTACCCCAAAACATGAGGTAATTCAGCTGATACAAAGACTATGAAACTAGGATGTGAAAAAAGGGTGCAGATTTTTGTTCTAAACACAAATTTAAAATACTAATATCGAGAACACGACATGAGCAAGATGCCAAAACAGCAAGGCCAGGAGGTTTGGGTTGATGTTGCCTTTGGGTTGGTGATGACTAACAGACCACTAGTGTTGCTTTGTAATTTATCAAAAACATAAAATATGTTTGAAAATGTTCTTGTTGGGTAAGGAGGAACACCCAAACATTTGTTCAGTGCTTGGCAAGCTTTTCTGTTTTGTTGTGAGCCTGTGTGACCTAACATCAGCTTGGAGTCAATAATACAGGAGAACCTTAACTCTATGCCTAATCTGATGTATGCAGAGGACCATTATTACTCTATTTTCATCATTCTGTGGAGTCCTAACCACAGACCATACAAAGTGTTTGCTCCTACTCATAAACATCTAAGCATCTAACACCAAAAATACAGTGGGTGATGCAGGTGATTAATCAAACACAAGAAACCACCATTAATGTGTTGGTCTGCAAGTACAAAAATACTGTAAATCAGTAATCTAACCTTTATTTTTGCAATTTTCACTGCTAAAGGGTAAGGAGAGGTTTGGGGGAGGGGGTGAGGCAGTCTTCTGGGAAGGTTCCTCCATGCACAACAGTCAGCATAAGAAACAGCACATCAGTGTTTGTTTGAAAGTCGAAGGTGCTGCAGTAAATTAACCAGAACAGTGAATTGACCAGGACATGGCCAACCGAGAGCCTGAATGCTAGTGGGGCAGCCTGAGAGAGGCTTTGAAAGTAAAGGCAAGCAGCTGGTATTTTGTAAGCAGCAAGGAGCAAGTGGCAAGACCATGTAAGGGGTGATTACAGTTACAGGCTAGAAAAATGATCCTTGGAGAGACACTGCAAATGGATATCAGCAGGAGGAAATTACCCTGTCAAGATAAGTGGAAAAAGTGTTTTGTAATAATAACATGAGATGAGAATCTAGATGAGGATGGTCAGGAAAGGCTGTATTTTGCAGATGATTCTTTCAAAACATCTTTAAGAATTAAACACAGACAGTATGTGAGGACACAGAGTGAAGACCAAATCCAAGGATACAGCTAAGTCACCAGCCTAAATGCTATGCAGTGTAAGGATATTATTCCCACTAGTTAGGGTGCAGACAAATAAGTCTGTATTGAAGGTGGTTGAGTTATTTCTTACGAATAAGTTTACCAAAATATAAGGTAGAGATGATCTCCTGGCTCTTGAAGGTGGGACAAGAAAATTCTTTAAGAGGACATCCTCAAAGAACAGAGTGGAAGAGAACCAGGGAAGAATGGTATAATGGAAACCAGGAGAAGGATAAGCCAACAGAATGAGCAACGTCAAGGTGCTGATTTCTAGATTTGGTCATGGAGGAACTTGGTTGTCCCTACTAGTTCTCCTGCAGAGCTGACTGGCAGGACCCACTATATTTTTCAGCAGAGGACTGAGACAGGGCTTGCCAACTGGCAAGCCACAAAGTTTGCAGTCAGTGTGCACACCTCTGAAATACTTCTGCATGCCTGTGGTGCCAAAGGAGTTCCTGGAAGAGATATTTAATCTGAAGTTGAAGTTGACTGCAATTAATGTATGGTGAAAAGCACTTCAGCAGAGGAATCAAGAGTTGAGGATGTTGCACATAAAAGTCGAGGTAGCAAAGCGTATGGCTTGCCTCTTAGAAACAAGCACAATGGTAATAGAACTTACTACCTTTTTTGAGAGATCACTATGGTTCTGCAATGGAGCTGTTTTGCTTGGTATTTGACTTGTCTTTTGAGCAATTTTGTTCTGTTCTGGGATGGAATCATGGAATATGGGTGAATCAAGACAAGTCAAGGGAGTGCAGATCAGCAACAGTAAGCTGTTGAACTGACCTCAAAGGTAATGCTGCTGGTAGCACGCTGGTACATCCCTGATAGCCTAAGTAGGGTTTGTCTTGAAGCCTCTGCAGCATGACCCCACAGAGCACTTCAAGAAATGCCCATACTCAGTGTGAGGGTTTCAAGTATTTATCTTAATTTCTAGAATTTTGAATAGTATTTGTTGTAATGCATTCATTTTCCTTCACCACTTAACATATTTCATGGCTGCTATTGTTGGAGAGAAAGTGCCAAATCCTGCCTATTGGGAGTACGCTAAGAGGGTAACCATGGGAGCAGTGTTTTACTCATCACTGGATCCTACAGCCCTTGACTGGAAAAGAAAATAATCCATATTACCTTGCAGTAGATGAAGAACTGAATGAAGACACGGGGGTGGTTTCATTTTGCTTATCTGAACCAAAAGAAATTTGTATGATCAAGAAAGCCATATCTATAATAGATTGAGATATACCAGGGTTAATTTGCCTGTAATTTAACAGTGTTGATTTGTCTGCATTTTACAGGCATGAATAACCGTGAAGTCTTGGAGCAAGTAGAACGTGGTTATCGGATGCCATGTCCTCAGGACTGTCCTATCTCCTTGCACGAGCTTATGATCCACTGCTGGAAAAAAGACCCAGAGGAGCGTCCAACCTTCGAATATTTGCAGGGTTTCCTTGAAGACTACTTCACCGCAACAGAACCCCAGTACCAGCCTGGTGACAACTTGTAAATCCCTGGTCTCCAGACACTGTCACCAATTACCAGGTGTTTTTCAGCCCTGCCCCACCTGCCCTTCAGCTTCCAACTCTGTGATCAGCTTCTCCAGAGTGCAGCATCTTCCAGCACCACCGCGCACAGGAGAGGCTGAAGCTGGGAACTTCCGCAGCCTTTGCCTATGACCACTTGTCCTAATAATCTGAATGTCCTGAATGAAAAGGAGAAAAACACTTGTTTTTTCTTAATCAAAGACTCCAAAACTGCATTGTATTGATGTTATGTAAACTGCAAAACCTCTGTTCATTGTAAATAGTAACTCAGTGCCAATAACTGATCCTAGTGCTTTCCTTTTTTTAAAACGCAAAACCTATGTGATTTTAACTAGTCTTCTCCTGATTCAATTAAAAGTATTATTTTCCAGAAGTGGCCTCTTTGTCTAAAACATTTTTTTTCATGTTTTAACTAATAAAAAAAAATAAAATCAGGACAGGTGTTTGGTTTTTTGCTTTTTTATATATAAAATATGTATAATATATATACATACCTGTACATACAGTATATGGGTGCTATTGCAGAGGAAACTCATTTGTGATCGAATGAATCCTGCTGCAGCAGTACCCAGAAAGCGATAATTTTACTGCAGACATGAAAACACTGGTGGGATTCTGAAAACCAGTGATCTAATTTTTGGCTTTTGCCAAGCATGATTTTTTTAAATTGGATTGCACTTTTTGTTTATTATTATGTACCTGTAGATGGTTGTAACTTTGCTCTTTCAGGAATCATGTGCTGTATTTACAGTAATGTTTCCAATGTTTGACAAGTGTGTGATGATTTGTTCTTGAAATTAAAACAAACATATTTAAAGCAAGAAAAATACACCATCACTATTTGAACTGGAAAATTGAAACTGCAAGGACTTCTTGTATCAAAACATGTATACTGAAATGTTTCAAAACGATTTATTAAACAGTGTAACCACATTCAGATGGTCTTAAAATCATAGCATTTTAGCCATGTCCACCTGCTAAACTGTTGGTCATGCAACTAGGATTTTTCTGTTTTATGTGTAACATTTTTCCATTGTAAAATAAGTGTGTTAAACGTCCTGTACTGCTAATGAAATTGCTTTCTCTATGTCTGCAAGTTCTCCAGTGGAATTACTATTCACTTCTTTACATTTCATGGAGGATGCACAGAACAAAGTATTACCTTTTCAGTTGTCTGTACCCGCCTTTAATTACTTACGTTTAACAAAAAAAAAAAAAAAAAAAAAAAAAAAAAGAAAAAAATTCCTTTCTATTTCTATTGAGTTTTTAATACTGAGTTTCAAATTTTAAAGTCTTAATTACATTTTGTTATGGTTTATTTGCAAGTTTACATTTTAAAACTGTTTAACTTTCTTAATTTAGTAATTAAAAAAAGAGCATTTTACATTCGGATAGTTGTTCTTTTGTTTAAACTGTGGAGATAATGGTGGAGAGGAGATGAAAGCTTTTCAAGAAGGGGTGTCATGCCATTTGGAGCACCGTATTTCATAGGAGTATGCAGACCAGTTACCTATGGGACATCATTTTCCAAATTATGAAGTCAATATGTTTTTAAACAGCTGGAGTTCAACTGTAAGGAAGATGGTTGAATGCATCGCTAGTCTCTCATTTCTCTGTTCCACAAGCAGGTTATTCTTTAATAGTTCTGTTGCATTTAACATGAATATCTTGACATTTACAAGATTTTCTATGCCTTGTATTCCTGTATTGCTTTAAAATATTGTGGCCAAGTAAGTCTTCCTGACAGCTGGCAATTTTTTTTTAATTATTTAATACCTAGATTGTGAATTCATATTCTGAATACTCACATTTGCTAAGAAGAACCTTTCTTCCATTCCTGAGAACTAACCCAATAATGAACTGAGATTCAGAGAAAAAATTGTCATCGTTTCAATATTTTCTATAGAAAACACTGACTGAGAATCCTCTTGCAAAGGAGGCTTCCACACTTAGCCTTTCTTGAAGTGTGAATTTATATGGCAATGTTCTTGTTACCAGATTTCCATGATAAATTGGTTAACATTTTACATGTAGAGTCTATAAGTAATGTTATGTACATGATATATTCAATGTTTGCTGTACCTGTGGCTGTGGAGTACTGAAGAGGCCATAATTCTTGTTGGACTTTCAGCTTCCTCCTAGTACTTACAAAGCAAGTCATGGCCCTCTTTTTTCCCACAGCTACCCCCCTGCCTTAAAACATCATCCACTGAACTGAGGACTCCATAGTAACACAGTGAGCTGGCAAAGCCAAAATATCATTGCTCAGTAGCAAAGCCTGGCCATTCCACCAAGTTCCTTAGCAGCCACAAACTTAAGTCCAGTTTCCATCTGCAGTGCGGGATGAGCCTAAAACATTAGTTTTGCCTATGTTTCTCATTGGAACTAAGACTCAGATGGGGCATTGTTGGGGTTTTATGGCCTTTATTTCTGATTCTTGGGTTTGCTGTTTCCTGTATTGCATTCGTTCTATGAGTACCATGTTGATCTCTGCCACATCTCTGCCTGCAGCTGGCTTGTGTGCAGACTGGTGCCACTGTTGAGCGGCAAATCCAGACCATTTCTCACCGGTAGCTCTTCTGCTTATTTTTCTTAATGTTGGGAGTTTTGTTGTTTGGGTTTTTTAATCTCTCAAATAAAAACATTAGCAAAAATTTCAACAAGGTTGTTAGCATTTTTGCTATAAATTAATAAAATCTTTTTCTTAACCACTGTGTATGTACCACAAATAGCTGTGGTGACTATAAAAATAGAATTATGTGATTAAGAATCTCTTGTTTCTTCCATTTTTTTAAATGTAAGGCTAAATAAATCACATCCAGATAAAAACCACTGTCCAAATGCACCCCCAAGCAGCTGACCTGACTCCCAACTGACCAGTGGTGTGGTGGTATAGTTCCAGAAAAGGTGACTTTCCAGCAGCTGAAAGGATGCCATGGGGTGACCCGGGCATCTCTAGGCCAAGCTTAATCCTGTACCAGTCCCAGGAAAAACAACAAGCAGAAATGCAATGCTGCTGCGAAAGGGGCAGTTGATAGAATTAATGCTTGTTATCATAGCTCTGTGGGAAGGAAATGACTGACTTGGTGGGTCTTCGAAAAGGACCAAAGTGCGTCAAAGGCACTAACTGATATTCTTTGGCTTCTGCAAACAGTGCTTGACTTTGTTCTACGTGATGCTCTGGTTTCGATTTAATTACCACTGTAGAAAAGCAAAGCAAATGCAAAACAGAAAAGTTATTAACTTACGAAATTGCAAGAATAATCTCAAATGGAAAGTCTGTCTTCAGTGCAAGTGTTTCTCCTGAAGCCTCTGGACTGGAAAGGACTACCTGCAGACTGAGAACACAGATTGCTAAATGTTTTTGACCCAGCCACATAACTTCAAGGTGAGTGGGAAGTCGCTCAAAATTATTTTAATATGCCTCATCCTTTTCTCGAATGCTGCAATGAAAAATGCAGTACACTAATGAATGCTACCACATTATACTAAAGGGGCTTAACGGCCTCACGTGAGGCTAAGCCCAAGCATGCAAGAGCTATTAGGAGATATACAGTAGCTCCTCTTCTAATGTGTAGACAGTATTCATTCATCAAAAAAGAATTTTCCTGTCTAATGGGAAATTACCACCAGCAGTGCAGACAAAAGGATATTTATTTTCTCCAATCGTGTCAGCTTGAGGGTCTGTCTGTCTTTCAAGAATAATTGAAGTCTGTTTGTAGCTCAGATATCTCATTGTGTTCTACAGTCTCTGTAAGCAGTGATTATAATTTCCTGTGACTCATACACAGAGAAATTTTATCACTGAAGGGGCTCCCGTCAACTGGGGCAGCATTCCCTGCCATCTTAACTGAACGAGCCACTTCAATTTTGGATTTTCCAGCACAGACCAAACTAGAACCTGTGCTCTTTCAACAGAAAAGGGAAGTCCCTTGCCAGGACAGCACTGGTGCAGAGTGTTAGTCTCTCCCTCTCAGTGCTTCTGAATTTGCCAGGAGGACTTTTGACAGCTAAAACCAGATAACGGGGGCTCACTTTGAATGTTAGAGGGGAAATGCTAACTGATCTTAAGTCTGTGAGCTATTTTCTGTTGACTTTTAATACAGCCAGTGTTCTCATGTGTGTGTGTATATATCTGTATCTCAAAATGCAATTCGCACACAAAGACATTTATGCCTATACAAGCATCAATCCATTCTTTCTCTGCAGCTGAATGCTTAACAAAAACGTAAGACTGAGACATGAGCAGATTAGAGGACAGAATGATGTTAAGAACAAAACAGCTTCTCTTTGTTGTTTCGGCGTTTGGGGGTTGTTATTTTTCTGTTGTTCCCTGTCTCCCACTATTCCAGGCCGGAAAAGGGAGGGTAGCAGCAAGTGCTACTGCCACAGCCTGGTGATGAGGTGATGACTTGGGTCTCTGGCTACTGCAAAGAGCAACCTGAAGCTGATCTGAAAGTCAGGGAGAGAAAACATTTCTCCCAAGGGCATGGCTGCAGTTTGGACCCTGTGGTGTGGGCTTGCAGGAGGGCAGAAAGGAATGCCTCCCAAGAAAAACAGGTCATTAGTTGGTAGGCTCTGCATCATGTCACGCAGAGGGAGATCCAAAGGTTGTGGCACCAGCTGTGCTCACAGTGCCTGTGTTTTGCTATGCCCAAGGATTTGGGTGATCAGATTAAAGCAGGCTGGTAAGCAGGAACTGCAGTTCATGTTATCAAGTGTAAATATCTTCTCTGTTACAGGGTAGAGGTAAATAGCGTATGTTCAAGATGGGAAAAAAAAAAAAAAAAACAAAAATCACAGGACTAGCGTGCTTGTGATTTGGGAAGCAAGTGTTGCATCTGCCTGACCAGGCCAGATGGAAGTTCAATTGTTCAGCTCATTGTTGGGAATAACTCAGCATTAAGCTCTGTAAATAGCTAAAAGGGCAAAGAGCAAAGAAATGAGATTATCCTCCTTCCTCTGCAGCCAGATTACAGCTTGCCAAGGGCTCTGGTTTGCTTTTCTGTGCATCAGCATTTGTTGCTGAGTCCCTGCATCAAGAGTCTTGTGAAGTTTCCCCGGCTCCTTATTGTCACAGCTTCACACAAAATCCCCGAGCCCTGTAATGGATGGATTTTCATCAGAAAAAGAAAAAAGAAAAGGATGCAGGGAAACTTTCTAACCATGTTGTAGCTTTACTCGCTGACCCTGGGGCTCACCCTCATTCCAGAGGCCTACCCAACAGCCCAGGCACCCCCTATGCTTTATTCACTGCCACAGTTCAGGCTGTGAGCTGCCTTCCAGCCCTGCTACACTGCTGGATTTCTCCATATAGGAGATGTAAAGGAAGGGTGCCTTGGTGTTCGAAAAGCTGTGTGGTGGTCCCAGCTAGACCCTCATGGCACTGTGCAGTGCCAGGGCCAACTCTGATGCTGGGCCAGGCTCCCAGCGGGAAACGATGACACAGAAGGGGCCTGCAGTTTCCCTGTAGGCTCCTTTGGCTCCCACAGACACTGTGATCCTGGCCACTGGCAGCAGTTTGGGCATGACTCTGTAGCTGCAGCTGGATCTTGGGGTGACTTGGCAGGGGCTGTGTTGATACAGCCCGCAGTTCCCCTGACAATGGAGAAACAGATGCTAACTCCTCCTCCTAAAAAAGCAGAGGCAAAGAGCCAAATGAAGAACCACTTTACATCTTGAAGACAGAGGACTAGGTGCATTTGATCATATGAAAGCTCAAGTGTTCCCTCAAATTCCCATGCCTCCCAAAAGCAGCACAGCCGCCAGCTGAGCTTTGTATATGACCTCATATACAGCCAGCATATAAAGCACATACTGCACACTGAACATTTGCATATGTTACACGTCTTTTGTTCCACTTGGGTGGCCTTCTCCTCCCCTTCCCCCTACCTCTCGCCCCATTACTCTACCACACAGCTCCCCTCACATTATTCTAGACGTGTCATTTCTGAAGGACTACACATCCTGGTCCTGCGGAGAGTGGGGGCTCTGTTAATTGTCAAATGTTGAGTGGGTAATGATCAATGGATGACTAATTGGAAGCAAGAGGGAATGAAATAGGTATTACTTAGCTTCTGCTCTTAATTAAGAGCATGCATAATGCTGTGGGGAAAATCTTAACAAATGGCAGGAGGGTTTTTGTCATTATGAAAGGTTTAATTAGAAACATTGCACAAGCTAACATCCAGGTACTGTTTTCTTTCCTTTCGGGTGTCTCTCCAAGGCGTGACTGAAAAATGCCAAAGCAAGAGCCTTAAAAAAAGAAGGGGAAAAAACCTGCAAATTATTTTTTTAGGCATGTGCCTGGCACTCTGAACAGCAAGACATGAAAGAAAGCCCCAGTTTCTCTGCAAAAAGCACCAAGGAGCAAGCCAAATCTAGAGGACTGAAGCAAGAGTGTCCCGTGTGTTACACTGAAATGGGATAAATGTTCATTGCAATGTCACCAGGTTAATTCACAGCACCAAGGTTAAAAGTGGAGCAACACGACAGTGATTTATTTGAACAGTTAATCATTTGGAAGCAAAAACATTTATGATTTAGTTCTCTGAATCTGTAGATGTGGTAGGAAATACAGAAAGCAGCACTTGAAGTTGACATTATCTTGCTAATCAAAAATGAAATATTACAACTCCTGAAGGACTACCAACCACTTTTTATAAGTATCCATGTTAGTTGCCTTGCCAATGAAAACACTCATCCTGCACTTGAATATTAATCTGTACTCCTATGACGGGCCCAATGCGATGCATCACATTCTGCTTGTAAATAATGTACAGATGAGATACTAACTCTAAAGAGTTCAGAGCTTGATCCAGATTTCAGTGAAGTCAACATGAAGACTTCAGAAATATAAAACAGGCCTTCAGAAAGCAATTAGGATGTCCTCAGTTTTGGGGATGGGGGAGGCTTTTGAAATGCTGAAATAAACTTGGATATGTGTTCTCTGAGTTTCCTGATCCAAAAAACCAAGTTAATTGATAGCAGTTTCTACAGTTTTGTGGGAGAGTACTTAGGATTGGACTGGACCCTGTCTGCAGACAGTTCTGTTCACACAGCTAGCAAAGAGTATCTTTCAAGGTCTTTGTTTTCCCATTTCTCAGGCTGCTAAGAAAGTACATAAAGCTCAAGTAAGAGGAACAGCCTCAAGTACCTGCTGGTTTCTGGGGTCTGGCAAGTTAAAGAGCACAGAGACTGGCCCATAAGTGTGATTTCTGGACATGGAAATGCTCACAGGGACAGATTTCACAGTGTATTCCCCAGCCATCATGGCTTTAGGAGGAAGGCTGCTCTGCACTCTTTTCTTTGGGCCACAAATACCCTTCAAATGAAGTTAGGTACGAGTGGTCAGGATGGAAGTAACCCTGCAGGCCTGAATGCTGAGTGAGCTAGCAGGGGCATTTTGTCCCAGCCACAACCTCCCTCCTCTGGCCAACAGGCAGCTGTCTACAGGGAAGGCAGGTGGCCACTGCTGTATGCTGGGTGTTGCAGCCCCATGTTCAGGGTATGACCAATGGATAAGAGAAGACTGAGTGTAACCACTGTTGGTATGGAAGGCTGTTCCACTGCGTGAAGGGAGAGGTGTTTGTTGGCTACACAGCACAGCCCTTTACAAACAAACCCCACAGATGTGGGTACTGATGCAACATCTCCATGGGATACTCTACCCACTGAGCTCCCATGCCCAGCTGCGACTTCCCGCACCCCCTGGGGAGCTGATCGACACATTGCAAACACTACGTCAGGGAAGGTCAGGCACTCCTCAGAGCAGCTCTCCCTCCCTGCTCCCATCCTCTCTACATTCACAAAGGTCCTGATTTTGGCTCCTGCATGTCCTTGAGCTGCCATTCCCCACTGTGGCACACAGCCTGCAGTGGGGCCATTGTTGTTTCCAGGCAGGAGGCTGTCAGGGAGGCTGGGGAGCAGGGCAGCAGGCAGAAACGGGTGTCGTGCAGCTTACGGCTCAGGCAGTTCTGTGTAAAATGTCTTTTGTCAGGGTGTTCATGGTGCAAAACAGCCATGCAGCGGAGCCGCCATGCTTGACTGCAAACCAGAGCGATTAAGCCCTCGGCTGACTCAACCAACTGTGGCTGTAATGCAGCCACTCTTGCTGCAAGCATCAACTGCCTGTCACTGCCAGGCCAGGCTGGGACCCGCTGACAGAGCAGGGACTTCATGGGCAGCCTGCGGGCAGGGAAGGACAACTTTGGGATGCCCCAAAAGGGAGCCTTGGTGTCCTGATGGCCTGTGCCTCAGCAGGGGAGGAAGAAGGGAGTCAGGATAGCCAGCTGGTGGGTCAAGCTGACACGGGATTTCTCCTGGAGGAAGACAGGCTTAGGCTGCATGGCATCACTGCACTCCTGCCAATACAATAGTATTTGGTGTCTGGCTTAGGACATGTGCTGTTCCAGCCGCTTGAATTTTCCTGCCAGAAACGTGGGCAGTCATTCCCTGGTAAGAGGAAGTAAGTGCCTGGGTCATGGCTTTGCCATGGGGCTGACAGAATGGCAGGCTCCCAGAGAAGGCTGGTCCCAGGGAGTAATGTCAGGCAGGTGACTCCCTCCTCAGACCCTAGTGCCAGGGTGCAGGGTCTAGAAGGGTGCAGGAAGGAGAAGTGGTGGCACTGCCTGAGCTCAGAGCTCAGCTATGGCTTGGACATCCCTGTCTTGGCTTGTCAGGCACTAAGGCAGTGTGTTGGCAGCTCATGGAGGATGAAGAGCCATGCACAAGTTTCAGACAAGCCAGACTCCTCCTACGGTTAAGTGAATAAAATGTAGGCTAAAGATCAGGAAGAGCTTCCTGGCAGGGAGATGTGCTGAGAGGGGGGGTCAGGAGAGTGGTGTAGGCTGGGAAGCACAGCTGTGTCCAACGGGCACACCAGGGACTGCTGCTGTGGAGCCTGGCCCTGCACCAACGAAGCAGCCAAGGCTTGATGTGGCTCTTTTCACACCACCGCACTGTGCCATCAGCACCAGTGTCACTCAAACTTCAGGAACTGTGCACATACATAAGGGTTTCAGCTTGTAAGAAAAGTGAGTTTCTACTCCTTGGGGGTGTAGAGAGAAACTCGTGTCTAGGAGTCTAACCTAAAAGAAAAACGGCCGAGAAATCCTTTTTTGTTGTTGTTGTTGCTCTTCATATAGTTCTTATCCCCATCATGTGATTGTCTTCAGTAGTTTAACATTTGGCATTGACAGCAAGCGACTGAGGACGAAAAGCGAAGGATGACTTTCCCGGCAAGGCGCACTGTTTAGGAATCACACCGGGTTTTCCCTACAGTTATTTATCCGTGGGGCTCACTCAGAGGCAGCCTGGCTTCCTCAGAGAGAGGGAGCGAGCCGCACGCAGGCATGTCGAGAGAGTTTTAAGCGTCAAAGTG
>JAVHNF010029133.1:20702-33309 GCA_034783455.1 Micropsitta finschii | reverse complement strand
CCTCTGTTATTCCTTAACTCTTGCCTCCCAAATATCCATTAATAAAAACAAGGAAAAATATACACCTGACTGCTTAACTTTGAGACATTATTTTATCAGCATGTATCGGCTGCAACTAATGTCGAAGGTATTTTTCCAACAGAACTGATTTTTAAGCCTCTCCATAATAATTTACCTCAAAACAAACTAATCCACCTCAAATTTCAATGTGTTCTTCCAATTTGTTTCTGCTTAAAGATAGTGAAAAACACCTGTGAAAGTTCTACCAATATCATCCATGCATCATGCCTATATGCCATTGCATCAGGCTGTCCACATCTGAAGCCTGACTGCTTTCAAATTTGGATCCTTCTTTTTGTATCCACTACTGAAAAGAGACTCAGAATACTCTCTGTTCTGATAAGAAAGCTTAATTAATAGGGCTTATTCCCCCTTATGACCTCTAAAGCAAATACAGACACTTCCTTGGGAACAAGTTACATTTTCTCTGCCAACACCAATTTATGTAACTGCTGCTAAGTATTACCATTACATTCAAGGAACTCTAAATAAAACAAAAAGCTGTATAAAGTCAGCATTTGTCAAAACTATTCCATACATTTTAAAACTCATTTTAAAATAGTAATTACCAAGTGTACTGTTTTTATTTCTTTAATCTTTGCTTTAAGCGGAACATTGCTAGCAACAAGTCAGACATTTATACTCCCATAGTTTGAAGTATCTATTTTAGTAGGTAGCTATTTCATTTTGACCTATCAGTGCTACATTCATAGGATGATACTCCTCTGCATTACTAGGACGACATTTGATTAGAAATCTCCCTGCTCCAATTTGTATAGCTGTGTGCATTTATGTAAAGTTAAAGGAAGCCATTTATGATTTATGAAGAACTAAAATGCAGGTCTCTTGCATTACAGAACAGACTGTAGTGCTCTGTAACATCACTTTCCTTTCTACTTATTGTAAAAACAACAAGTGAAAAACTACAATATACTCTTGGTCAGGAGACTGTGATAGCACACAGCCCAAGAGAAGAGCAGGAATTCCCTCCCACCAGAACTCAGGAGGCCTGATCACCTTCCTTTGTTTTTAGATATCAGAACAACCTTGCTAATACATACTGCTCTGAAGGGCAGAAACAGAAACTAGATAAAGTCTTTCAAGAGTGTGGTGCTGGCATGTCATTTAAATGCCAGAAAGAACAAATTAATTCCAGTCAATATACTGAGTAAGACCATTCTAGTTGTGTCCACCAGCATCCCAAAATAATTTAAGCATAATCCAGACAGAAGAAACCTTATCTAAGGACTTCATTGATTTAGACATTATACTTTAGTGCTAGCAGGACAATGTTATTATGGAAACATCAGGTTAACATAATGTTATTTCCCTTCAGTTTAAGTGTGCTCTGTGATATACCCCCACAAAGCTGCAGTAACCTACTTGACACATTGAAACTGCAACAGCAGCCACACATCTCACAGGACAATTTGTACAAGTTTTCTTCCACTCCTTCAGTGAGTGCATTCTCCTATGGGATAATGGCAACTCTTGGTCACCACAAGCACTATCTTTATAACCACACAGATTCAGATCCTCTGGATCTCTAGAACTGTTCTTCCTTTCAAAAGAAATCATGTTTGACCATATAATTATAAATGTATGAAGCAAGCACCTTCAGAAAAAGGTTTCACTTTTTGCTCTTGCCTAAGTAAATGCAGCACAAAGTGTTAATGAGATGCTGAGTTTATGCTTTCCTCCTCCAGGCTAATCACTCTTCTTAGCTGTGACAGCCAATTAGAAACAGTTGCTATAAAGATATTGCAGTAGACAGCCTGCTCCAGGGAGATTTCAGAGGAGCTGTGAAAGGGGAACTGACTGCTGAAAGATTGCCAGATGTGAAAGGTTACAAACAGTAAAAGCAGCAGGCAGGAGGGAACCTAGAAAAGCAGCAAGGAAAGAACAGTCTGCTTCATTACCTGGCTTTGGCCCATGGACCTCTACCAGAGGGTAAAAGGTGAAGTAGTGATGAACTGCTTCAGTTATAGTTACTTAGATGATAACTGCAAACAGATTTATGTCTGGGCAGATGGTTCTTAGGACTTATAGAGTTAAGCTCAAACTTTATCCTACTGAGAAGGGGGAATTCTTAAGCTCTGTAAGCAGACTGGGTCATTCCTTACAAAATGACTGCTGTGCCGTGCCTGGCCCCCTCCTGGTGCCATGGGGATCAGAGGAGCTGTAACTCAAATAACCAATAGCACTGACCCAGAACAACCAGGAAGCTGGTGAGCTAATGTTATACAGACTAACCATCTCTAATTAGCACAAACTTACCTGGATCTTACCAGGTTAAATAACACTGTACAATTTTGTTGAGATTTACGACAACAAGTGTTAGAACTGGGGAAGGAATGACATTTCTAGGAACATACAGACAGAATTCCTCTTGTCCAGAGGTATGCAAGTCTTTTCTGAGAAAGAGCACATAGTTTTATGTAGATTAAACAAATTGGTCATTGGAGAGCTTCTGGAGAACTTGCCTTGTGAACAAAAAAGGGCATATATAAGATAGTACATTTCACCTGTGGGTACGTTAAGCTTATGACTTTCAGAAAAACGTATAATGCTTCAAACATTTTCCACAAACATGTACCCATCAGTTGCACAGCTGCAATGCAGTCTTTAAAAAGATTTGTTTCAGAAATCAGTTTTTAAAAGCACAACAGATATGACAAGAACTGTTTATCTTACATGCACAGAAACCGTTAACACATCACACTACACTTTATACCTAATCATTTTGACTCAAATCTAGATATTCTCCTAGCAGAATGTGATTAATTTGCAATTCTTCCCTCCTACTTCTCTATCAAAACATAAACCAAAATGTTCTTATTAGCACAGCTGTTGCCTTTAGTCATTGCATGTAGCGAGATTTCATAAGAAGATATAATACCTTTTTTGCGCTTTCGGGACCTGCTTCATCAAAACGAAATCTGACAATTCGGAAGTCTTTGCAATAAATTATTAATTCAGTTGGATTAAATTTAAGTTTCTGGTTGGGACCAAGGACCTTCTGCTTCCTCTTGGTGTCATTCACTTCAAAGAAAAGACAAAGTTATTGGGCTGTGTTTTGTAAGCATACAAGACAAGACTGGCTCAAAAAGATACAGCGATGCTGTTACCAGCAGTTTTTCATTTAATAGTATATTTAAGATTGAGGTAGAAAAATTCTACAGATCCTGCTGTTGATCAACCTCCTTTCAAACAAGTGGCTGAATTACTGTTTCCTGTATGCCCAGATTACTTCTGTCTATCAACAACTTCACAAACAGGGAATATGCAGTACTCCCAAGAGCTCTCAGCCAGTAAACTGGGTATGCTGCAGTGCCCTTCTGATGCACAGTAATTGACACATATGATGATTTTTTGTTTTACTTGCATGTATAAACAAAGTGGAGTTAAGACTGAGATTAAGTCCCTATCTCTTACACAAAACTCAAGAATTTAAGTATAGCAAATTGCCAGCCGGTCTAGACCTGCATAGATAGGCTGTGTCTCTTGGCCTCTGTATCTCCTTTTCAAAGAGAGAAGGTTAAGCTAGAAAAAGTAAGAATCACAGAAGCCACACAGATTTTATATGTGGTAACTGGAAAAACTGGGGCACATAGCTTCATTTGAGTGACTAACTAACATAGCTACCTGGCTGCAGGTATCTTGGGTTAAACTGAACTACTTCCACTGAACTCAAGACAAGTGTTTTAGGTCACCTCCAAGAATTCACCTTCAATATAACAACCACTGAGCAACCTCTTCTCCAGTGTGGGTAAAAACCTCTCCTTAATTCCTGTTAGTAAAAGCTTATACTCCACTAAATTTAGGGTAAACCTGCATAACAGAGAAACAAAGAATAATCTCAAGTGTGTGGCAGGAAATACTGCACTCTCCTTGGAAAAGCTAATCAGAAAGGGTTCCTAGAGATCTTCCACTACTCTTCTATGAAACTGCAGGTACTCATACTATTTGAGAGTTTGGGAACAAAAATGCACAAAAGAGTAATCTACAATCTGGCAGCCCTTGAGTTTCAAAGTAAAAGCTATCTGTAGTCCTTTCCCATTTAGGAACAACACATACCATGTGAGAGAGGACATAATTAATATCTCTTCATTTAGAAAAAGGCATAGAAAAAGGCATTTCTTCAGAATGTGCTTCCTCAGATATACATGAATCTTTTCTGAGTGATTAAAACCAGTTACCAGAGTGGAAATAGATTACTGGGTAACTTTGGCCACTGAAAACTAACCAGTAAAGGATTAAATTACCTACAGTCAGAAAACCAAGTGGTTTACAGCCCATGCCAGAACCAAGACTTGAAAAATTATGAGTTACATGAAACTCTTCAATTACAATATTAACATATTCTTTCTAACAAACAGGTGAGCCTAAAGTATCCACCAAAACCAGGTTCTTCAAAATAAGTTATTTCTTCAGATTAAGAGGTCTATTGTGATTTGCAGATCTGTATACTTTTGAGGACTACTAGCTACCAGCTTGCTAAGAACTAGGCAAGATTAAAAACTCAAGCACTTATATTGACAGATATCCCAGCTATGTGTGAATTGCGTAAAGTGGAAGATATGCTTCTTGCAATCTAGTGTACTTAAGTGGAAGAGATTCAGATTCGTGAATATTAAAAAGTTGCTAACAAAATTTTGTACCGCTATAACAAGTGTCTAGCCTACAACACTTGTTAACTCAGTACTGTAGTTAAATTTAAAACCAATATAAAGACCTAAATAAATGTCTCCTGCACGGCACCTCAAGTTTTATTCATCTAAGGCTTCTATCCTAATTTTAGATAAGCCAAATTCTTCAAATCAGGGAAAATTTATGACATAAAGCCTTAAGCATCAACAGTTCTGCACAACCTAACAAGCAGTTAACAGCTTTGAACTAAGTTTAGCGCCTGCATTATACTTAACTAATTTTGACATACCTGTGACAATCTGCTCAATGCATGTTAGTGGGACATCATGTTCACCGAGGAGGAGGTTTTTATAATGGAATTTCTGAAACATATGAACTCAGAGCCATTAATTGCAGTTCTTCAGTTGACAACCAGATATACAGCACAACTTTGAAAAACCTATGATAAAAATCAAGCATGCCTAGACTTTGCTTACATGTACCACCCTTGCCCATTTGCAGGCAGTTACAGGTTGTGTAAACAGCTCTCTTGTGCTGGTGAACTGCACAGCAAACTGGTCAAGAACCCCAGTGGGGTATGCAAAATAACCCCACGACCTGCACTGAACTTACCAGCCTCAAAAATTGGTGGTAGAAATTCAATACAAACTGAAGTGTAGAAAATATATATATATATATATATATATATACACACACATATTTATATAATATAAAAAAATCTCCAACCATTAGCGTAACCAAAGGAATTTAAATAAATAAATAAATAAATATATTGTAATTCAGCTTTCAGTCATGCTTATCAACTACTTCATGTTAAAAGTTCCTTTTTTAAGTAGCTTTGGTCAAAGTTACTAAGCATTACTTAGTAAGCACCTATCTACTTTCAGAGCTTTACACATGCCTAGTTAATGGAGTAGCTCTTTTAAGAGCCCCAAATGAAAGTGAAAACTCTACTGAAAATACCATACAGCTCATAACTTGGAAATCCAAACAGCACTGTATGCTGTGCTGTTCCACAGCTGATTGAGGCTTTGAATGGCACATGTTCTGCTTTGACAAAGGCCTGGTTTGTTTCTCTCCTGTTCTCGTTGCTTCATCTAAAATCAAAACTCGTTTCATGGTTATTTTGTCCTCTGTCAGTAAAGCCATTGGAACTTGGACTCATTAAATGCTGATATGATCCTTGTCTAGTCACAGGAACATTTGCCATATAAAAACATGCTCCTCCTTAAAGAAGGCAATTTCTGCTTTGCCTTTTGTAAAACCACTTCCCAATGAAGCCTCCATGTAAATGAAGGCAAAAACAGCTGGTTGTACTTCCATACCAAACTTGCACTGTTCTGATACTTTCAATGAAAGAATGGAATAGCAACACCTTCAGAACAAGACAGTGGAACCACATCCTTTACCCTGTTTTCTTTTAGAAGACATCGTATTTATATTGGATATGAGACAGATTCACTGTGTTCTAATTCAATTCATTTTACCCATCACATTTGCTGTTATGATGCAGCAATATGAGTAATAACAAACCTGTAGTGGCATTGGGTCATCCGTAATGAAGGAAATCTTGAAGTTATTGCAAACCAGTTTGCCCCACAGGTCATACTGACTTGTATCAGTTGCAATGCATTTTCTCACAAAATTTACTTCATTTACCACAATTTCACCTAAAACAGAAAAAGGAGAAGAGAGAAGTCTATATGAATCATGTAGGTACAGCAATTCTAAACTTGTAGTATCAAAAAACCTCCTTAACCCTTTACCTGTTTCATGCTATATACCTCTTCTGGGTAAACCTGGAGTTTAACCAACACCACGGGGGGAGGAGGGGGGGGGACAGGGGGGAGAAAACTATCATTCCCAAAACAGACAATATGGTGCAGCAGTTAAAAACAAAAATAGTAAATTAAAAAAAACCCACAACAAACCAACCACCATCGCAACCCCCACACGTCATTTTCCTTAGAGCCAGAGGATAAAATCTGCAATTCCACACTATTGAAAATTGATGAGTTTGGAAACCGCTGTCCTTTAAACAAAAGCATATCCTCATGTACTTCAGCTAGTATTCACTTTAAAAACTAATCAGCGGCTATTGCTAAGTACTTTTGAGAGTTTTATGAACTTCAGGAATTCAGAATAATCAGTCTACATCTGATTTCACATTTATAAGGAGATTTTTAAGGTGATTTCATAAATGAAAAACCAGAACACAAACATACTAAACAGTCATCACCATTGCAAAGTTTCTGCTGTGACCACCTAAAGGAGGAGACCAACCATTTCCTTTCTTAAAACAGAAGATTCAAATGAAGGAACAAAATTATGCTCATTCATCTGGGCTAAGTTATGCTATAAAAAGCATACAGGCAAATGAGACTGAGGACCATTTAAAAAGAGAAAGAAAATCATTACACATTACTTTTTAGTTCCACAACAGAGGTTTCTGAAATCTAAGTAGTAATTTTGTTCGTACTTCGGGAAATGAACTTGGTTATTTCTGTCACTCTTGTGTAGGGCTTTTGCTTCTGTCACCACATCAGCCACCTCCCTCTGCTGCTATCCACTATAAATAGTTTGGGAGTGGATGTGTGTTCAAGAAAAGTGTAATTTTACACTCACTGAAGGTTTTTGTTTTCAAAAAGACTAAAAACTAAAGATTGCTAAAGCCTTCTTTGCTTCTAATTGGTTGGGCACATTTGGTCCCAGTTGCCCAAAATGTCATCTCAGAGTCCCCCCCTGCAAGAGCACAGTCAGGTCTCTGGGTGACTCTAACAGCAGTAATCAGTTGTCTGTATGCCCAGTGAGTATGGACTTTGAAAAAGCCTCCCATCTGTCTCCTCATTGTGAGACAGCATTTTCCTCAGGTAGTGATCACTGCACCCATGTAACCACACATTCAGAGAACTGTTTTGAGCATTCCAAAGACTGGAGCAGAAACGCACCTTTTGCTATCCTCAAGACCCGGTCACTGCAAATGCTCAATCTAAATTACTTAGGTAAGCTGCCCTACTAGCTCTCTTGCCCCAGTATGATCAGGCATCAGCCTGGAAGTCACTAAAGCAGCAGCACACTCCCTGCTTTTTGTTCAGTTGTAAACAGCTACAAAAGTGTCTTGGACTCATCTTTATCCTTGAGCTGGCAAAATTGAGTGTTCTAGGACCATTTGAAGAGGTAAGAGGAGAAGTTTCATTGACCTGTGGTTATTATATACATACATGATCTATGCCAGAAGTATGAAAATGCTCTGTGGACAGATGTGCTGGAGCTTTAAAGTTTTTTCCCAAACACTACTAAACTGTGGTTAAATAAGCTTCTGAATTTAAAAAAATAAGAATTCTGACAGCTTCGAGCTGTTAAAATTCAGGTAAGTCCACAGCAACTAAAAACAATGTCTTGTGATGGGGTACATGAGAATGACAAGCCCTACTTCTGTGAACACTGTAATGAAAACGTTACAATGCTTTTAGGAGAGCATGAAACTTCTTAACACCCAGCATTTTATTAACTAAGCTGTCGACTTCAGCAACTGCAAAAGTCCAAACTGTAAAGTAATTCCTTCTTAGAGATGGTGTTAATCTTCAACTATTCAATGTCAAGTTCTCAGTCACATTCTGCCTGTGAAGCTTCCTTCTCCAAAAAGTCAGTTGTTCTAAATGGTTTTTATTCTTCCCTTTCTCAGGACCTGCATTTCTAATACAAAGATACGGAGAGCCAAAGACACCATTAAATGACGTGTAAGTTGCATATTTTTTTCCCCAAACCATTCTCTGATCTGATAGCAAGTGTATTTTTTTTTAATAACACACCAGAGACAATCTTGCTATAAGCACAAACTACTATCACCAAACTATTTCAGTATTTCATATCTTTGATGCTAGTGATAGAGAAATAAGAGATTCATGCAAACTTCTTTTGTTAAAACCTACTACAGCTTAAGACATGCTGCCACATCACCCTCTTTAAACAAGGCAGTCATTTTACTTGTCTCCTACATTCCTCATAATTGTGTGGCTGCACTACAACATGTCAATACTAACGCTATTTTAGTGCAGCTTCATGTATTCTCATTTCATCCAGCACAGACATTCTGGGGGTTTTGGCTTAGCCTCTCCTTTGCACTCAAATTTACAGGCCTAACACAGAACCATCAGCTTTGAATCTGAGTGTTACAATACGTCAAGGCAGGGTGTATGCATGCCCATTTCAGCTGCAAGGTTCAAACACTGACAGTGAAGCATGATAAAGTTTGCAATGCAAATGTAATAGAGGCAGTTTTCAAAAGCCTGCATAAACAGAACTTTTTTTTTTTTCTTTTTAATGCAGGTTTGGAATTTCCTATTGACCTGGCTTTTATTCCTCATTTGGATGTCTGAGTAATATGAAAAGGTTCAAACCTTCCAAATTTAGCAAAGTAGATAAACAACCTAACTAGTATGTGTCGGTCTTGCACAATGAACCTTCTTGCATTTGTAGTTGAGTAGGTGATTTTTCTATACAAGTGTCAACAACAGAGCTATTCAGAGATATTACACTGCACATTTTTACAGCGTAGCTGCTGCTTTTTTCCAGTAAACAGTCACAAGCTGTTCCAGACATGGAACAGCAGTCAGCACTTCCATGTGACGTGAGCAGTCAAAGAATGATCTCAGGAGACAACAGCAGCTTGTTTAAACTCTGACAGGAAACCAGAAGAAAAATTGAAGGTTGCCACCTTTAAATATAAAGCCTAATCACATTTAATAAAAGTATTTCTACATAAAATACATGAATCACAAAAATAACATGAGAGACTGAAGGATCTATCTAGCTAATACACCTTCCACTTCACACACAGCCTCAAACGGGTAAACCTCATAAAAATGCTGCTAAATCTCCCCCAGACACATACAATTTGACTGTCTCATATTTTGGGCATTAAGAGAATTCATGGCATGTATCTAGTGCACCACGATACGTAGCATAACCTGCTACAATCCAAATGAAGCTCAGAAGGCAGAGCAGGCACATAGGGGAACTGGAGACAACGGCCGCACAGCTGAAAATGCTGAATTCAGTGATGGGCAGAGCAGGGGATCAACAGGGAGCACAGCTGCTGAGCAACAGCACCAGCTTTGTCTCCCGGGCATGCAGACACACCAAGCAAGTCTGGTCTGGGCATCAGGGCAATTGATTTCTGCAGAATCTGAAAAGGCAATCCCAAATCAGTGACATCCTAAAATAAAGGATGCTCTGCACCATTTTGCCTGCTACTGAACAATTATTTTGCCTTTTTTTTTTTTTTTTTTTCCATGCCCTACAAGATCAAGTTTAATTCGTTTCTCTTAGGAAGGTAGTCATTTGTAACTTATAAATGCTGGATCTGATAACCTGCACACATGCAGATCACAGAAAATACACTGAAAGTTTTCTTAGCTCTTGTGTGTATCTGTGTGTCCCTTTTATAACCATTTGTTATCAATAACAGGGCAATCAGACAATAAGTAAATTTGACAGATCTGAAAAGCTCAGCAAGAATTGCTAGAATTAACACTGCATTAGAACTTGTAACTGGAAATTTCTGCATTTTCTCTGGAGACAAGGGTCTGGATTCTCTGCAGCAGTAGGAGATGCATAAACAATCCTTTTCCACCTGTACAGACACTTCTCATGTTTACTATTTTAAGATTCTGTATTACCTTAGCTTAAAATGCAAGAAATATGCCACAGAAAACTCAAGTAATTTCCATGTTTTCAGTTGCTCACTGATGCATTTGCCAAACACTTCCAGCCAGAATTGTTTCTTGCACAGTTTTGCTGCCTATGAGCACGGAAGGGAGACAGCAGAGGGGTCTACCTTAAAGCCTTAGTTTTCAGGGAAGAAGGTGGATTGAGACCACAATCTTCCCAACCGTTTCCAACCATTTCCAACAATGCCGACTGAATGCAACAGCGCTGCACAAATGAAAGAAAGTAATTGGGCAGTTTACAAGGAGACATATTTATGCTGTACTGTGTATATACACATGCATATTGGTACATACAGGGAGAGAACACACACACACATACTAAATGTGTGTTAAAATACTAACATACAGCACACATTAAGAACCTGATACTTGCTAAAGGCAATTTTCTGACTGAAATCAGACCCCATAAATATTCGAATAATGCAAACCCTACAGGCTCAAGAAGCTTGAAGGTACCCTACATATTGCTAAGGGAAGTTTTCCAATGCTGTACTAAAGCAAAGGAATAGATTTATTAGTATAAACTTTCTTTAATGAGCACTGAAGTTCTAAATTAAAATCTGAATATGTTTAAGTGTTTGTTCAAGGTCTAACAGACATAAGGACAACAGAGAGTATCAAATACTTTATGCAGCCACATAATTGCTACCTAAATTCATAAAATCCTAGCACCTGAATACACTCTAGGAAACTAAACCCCTGCTCCTCATTTATAGTTCTGATAGCAATTACCCAATGAAAAACATTGGGCAATCACTTATAACACGGATAGTGATTACCCAACAGAAAAATAGCTTGTGTGAAAGTCTAAAAAGTTCACAACAGAAAAGCCAAATTAATTCAAGTAGCCATTTAACCATCTAAAAATGTACATTAGTGAGGTCACTTGCACTTAGATCTAAGTCTAAAACTACTCCAAAATGACTGGCAAATAATTAACTTCTGTAAATTTTTGAGTAAGAATTTCCAATAAAAACTTTGTTAATAAGTAACTGAAATCCAGAACATCCTCACCCATTTAGCTGCCTTTTCTTAGCTGTTCTCTCCTAGAGAGAATACCAAAATTGTATGACTTCATTAGTATGCACCAAGCATTTAGGTGTAAATGTCTCTAACCCACTTCTAAATGAATCTTCTGTTCAAGTGTGCTCAGCTACTTCCAAACTTGAAAGTATTTTGTAAACTCGTAAATTAACTCTCTTATCTCTTTTCTGATCTCCATGTGCTGCACAATGTATTCAGGTATGTGAAGACAAAAAAAGCTGCACCCATCAGTTTTCCCTCCCAACTATTTTCCAAAACTTTCACAATTAGTTAAAGGAAGGACTACATTCAATCTTCTGTACATCTGCAGAAAGGAAAAAACTAAAAACAAAAGTAAAAATACTGTTCCAAAAGGACAGCTTAATACTTTGAATGGGGAATGAAAGCCAATTTAGATACATCCCATTTGCATTATTTTTTAATAGGAGAACCTGGCCTATCTGTCAAAAAAGAACAACTCTAACCACTGCTCGGAGAGTGGGATGTTTTAAATACACAGTACCAAAAGAGCTTGCTTTGCCAAGCTGATTGCTTTGCCAAGATTTGCCAATCTGATTGGAAAAAATGGTCATTAAAATATCAGATATCAATACTGTACTGTTTTTCTAGTGTGCCAACAAACAGAAAAAGAGAAACAGCATGACAGGAGCTTAGCTAAATTTTAGAAGTGCTCAGTAAGGAATAAAGGTAGCAAAGAAGTAAACAACAGTAGAACAACTATTATTTTCCCATGCACAATAACAAGATTAGAATCAGTATTTGTCCGGTAATGTCTAATCATTGCGAACCCTGCAAAAGAAATTGACCCCAAGAGGGGTGTGAAAAGGTGACTGCTTTTCTGAACTAGGAAAGGATGCTCCACAAAAGCTTCACCCGCACCCCAGAAACACAGTGAAGGACTCAAGAACATGGAGCAAGCAACCAGTAGTTCTCGTGGCAAGAAGGGAACAATCATGACCAAGGCTCTCATTACCCACTGCATCCAAAACAAAGTTCTGCAGTAGATTAAAAAGCTGACCACGTGTCGTGGTTTAAGCCCAGGCAGTAAATTAGAACTTCCCCCCCCCTTTTTCTTCCCCCTGCTCCTGGAGGAATGAGAAGGAGAATCGAAAGAATGCAAC
>JAVHNF010029130.1:0-12143 GCA_034783455.1 Micropsitta finschii | reverse complement strand
AGTTGGGCTGAAGGTACTTACATTTTGGGCAATGTCTCCAAAGCCCAAGGCCAAGACCTGCAGGACTTCGCAGTGAGTCTCATGCTACGGACCAGTACAAATCCTACCATGTTCACTCCAGTAGATCTTTATGACCTCCCAGTGGAGATCACCCCATCACTCCTCTGCTTAGTTTACAACTGCCCTCATTAGGCTCAATGCATATTTACTCCAGGTTCACACAGTCCATGATTTACACTGAGCAGAAACACCATACTTGGTTCATCTTTCATTTCTAAACCACATTTGCTCACTGTTCTGCTCACAAAGGGTGGCCTTTGCGCACAGGCATGCAAGGCTGGACTTTTAATACATGTGAAGTCTTTCAGAACTGCTGTATAACAACGCTGACACCACTCGGAGCTGCTGGTGTGGATGGGGCAGAGGAAGGTGAAGAGAAAATACTCATTTTTGAAATAATCTTCAATCAAATGACAGCTTTCACACTTCTCTGGCTCCAAGGTAAGACGTGCTGGCTTCTCTTCACCTAAAGCAGCCTTCCCTCCCAGCCATTATCAATAATCACTGTTCCAGCAGCCTGATGCATATGCTGGCTGGCTTTGCCACATGAAGTCTCTCTCTGCTGGAAGAGGCATTAATTATAAGCAGGCAAGAAGAAACTTCTGCAGCATTGATAGCTGCTCTGCTGGGTGCTTTTCCTTGTACTAAGCTTGTTTTCATTAACTTTCCAAATAAATGATAAAAGGCACAAGCATGGGCAACAGAAAGACAAAACCGTAATCAATGGAGTAGCTGGCAGGCTTCCTGTATGTATATAAGGAGCACTGCTTAGATCTGTGCAAGTGCATGCATACACAAGCTTTCCTGCTGACCAGTTTAACTAATCCAACCATGAGTATAAAACAGTGAGCTCCAACACTTGCCTACCTTCTTGGTACTGCTGTTTCAGGCTAAACCCAAACTCACTTAGGGTAGGAAGTTTTGTGTCCGACCTATAGACTTAGATGAAAAATGAGTCAACAAAGGGGCGAATCAATGGCACCCTGTTCTTACCAAGATGCAATGATGAGAGCACTCAGCATTTTAATATGAAGTATTGATGACTGTTATATTGATGATTATGTTGATTAAAATGATGGTTGTTGATTGTGTTGATAATTATCACATCTTAAATACAAGTAGGTGTTCAGAGCCTGGGCCAGGAAAGAGACTTCCTTCCAAGTGCTGCCCAGACAAACAGCAAGAATATGTGAGAAACATTGTGCTTCAGAAGTTCCCAGATTAAGTTTTAAAG
The DNA here is from genome assembly GCA_034783455.1 of Micropsitta finschii. Lineage (NCBI taxonomy): Eukaryota > Metazoa > Chordata > Aves > Psittaciformes > Psittacidae > Micropsitta > Micropsitta finschii. The sequence continues at coordinate 10,849 of JAVHNF010029130.1, read as the reverse complement.
GAGTCCTGTGCTCAAGCAGGAGTCACAGCTTCCACCAGCAACTGCGGACCAACCTTCCAGACCTTTCAGATACATTAAAAAAGAGCCTGAAAAGCACCATCAGCAGAAACATCGAAAGACAGATTAAAACCCATACCCCTAATTCAATGTGTTGTTCTGAATGATGATTTTGAAGAACAATCACATTATTTTCTGGAGCCTGACTCATGATTTTAAAGCATCTGGGGTTTGCCAAACTGCTGGTATAAATCTGGAACAGCTCCACTGACGCCACTGAAACTGCACCAATGTAAAAATGGCATCAGGAGAACAGAAACAGGCTGAGAGAGTTGGACAGCTGTGACCACTAACACAGGCTGCGCATTAGGCAAGATCAAAGACTAATTTTTACAAAACATTTTGGCTTGGGTTTTATTTTACTGAATTAGGGTAAAACATGGCCCACATTTACTCTCAGTAGCTTGATGGGCTAAAACTTCCTCACTGACTTTTGGACACAGCATAATACCGATGGGTATTCAGTGAGCTGTTCTTTTGAGAGGTATTTCTCCTGGTAGGAGGCTTCACTCACTCGAAATACAAGATCATCTTTCCTCCCAGCTGCATGACTGTGGTGAGGATGCCACAGCAGATAAACACAACCTTCTGGTCTGAAGTCCCACCCCACTCCCAGACTTCATTACTCAGAAACATCCCTATCCTCTTGGCAAGGGGAACAGAGACCAACAGGAATGCCTCTAAAGGTTAAACACATGAACCTTTTGTCATGGTAAAAAACGAGAAAAGGGAGAGGGAAATAAAGAGCGCAGGCAGAGGAGAGCATTACAAATCAGCCAACTGACTGCTCAGCAGAAACAGAGGGCAAAGGGTGGGCGCTCCATTATGGGGCATGGAACACACTACCCAGAACCACTGCTCAGCCCAGCCTCTGCCGGGAAAACAACCGTTGTAATTGAAAACCCTCAGAGCTGCAATTTTTAGGCACAGATTCTGTATCAGGAAATGCTGGAACTTGGCAGTGAGCACGTTACTGATACAAATGACAAAACTGCAGGGTTATATGAACATGTCTATCTCCAAGGCCACAAGAAAAGAGAAGCTAAATCTCCAAGGCCCTTTTTGGAGAAGAATCATAAAAGCTACAGACTGCATTTCCCAGGTATTTTGTATCATGATTAAATCTGTTTCTAGCATTACACCTTTAAGGAAGATCAAAGGTAGGCAGCGAGGGGAGGAGGTGCACACTGACTTCCACTAATTGAAGCAAGCTGAAGCCTCCAGCACCTTCTGGGTTCTCCCAGGTTTCCCTCTCTATCTCAGCATTTCCTCTGTCCTCCCATGCGGCCTCCCTCCCTGCCCCAGCCTTTGTAAAAGTGAGTGCATCCAGATGACTGACACAACAGAGATGCCTTTTATAGCTGCCTGGGTACAGGAGCAGGAATAAAAACATTACAAATCTCAGTGTAATCACTGGCAGAAACTCGCTGCAGTTCTTCCATTGTTTAATGTCTGTGCCTCACTTTTCCCACCTCTAAGAAAGGACATCTGGGTTTAGGAGCCATTAACAGTGTATGTGCGTCAATACCAGCAACAGCAAAACACTGCATGCAACTCATCCAGCCGCCAAACCTACCAAAGCAAAGCTTTACTGGAAAAAAAATAGTTTCTCAGCACAACTGCATGTGCAGCAGGAGTTTTTGCCAATCTCTTCCTACCCCAGACCAACTTAATTAAGCTGCTAGAACCTGTAGTGTAAAGATAACCATGGCATCCCACATGGGGCTTTGTAATAACCTGACTGACTCAAGAGTGATAACACTGAGAGCATCGTGTATTCTGCACTCAGCTAAACAAGCATACTTGGATACCTCTTTTCTTACCATTTACCTTCTCCTGTGTCTCTGCTTCCTTCTCTCATGCATCTGTGCTTAGATTATAAGCTCTCAGGAAGCTCCTGAGAGGCGCCAGCTTCCCTGGAGAGGCTGCAAGTCAGGGTTTGCACTAGCCTCTATGGAGGCTACAGTTTCCATTCACTCATATCACTGAGCTTGTGTATTAGCAAGGAAGAGAGTTCCCTGTAAATGCCTCCAGGGGTCAAGCACAACTTTCCCTTTGATGCTTAATAAAGTTTTGAAATCAAACCCACTATGTAAATGTCGCTGTTATTATCAGGTAGGTGTGCTCTGGTTTTCGTCCAGGAGAGCTCAGCTGCTGGAAGTGGCTGGTATTAGAAGCAGGTCTTGGATGTTCGGCATTCAGCTTTGCAGGGGGAAGACTGACAGAAGAGCTTGGCACAGAGTAATGAAAGAGGATGCAATCTGATTTGGCAAATTAGCCCCTGGGATGATGCAGTTGCCATATGTACCTAGGTGCCAAATTTCAAATGGAGCAGAGTGACCTGACCCTGACCTTTGGCTCAGAGTGCTAAATTCCCTCTCCAGGGAGCCTCTCTAGCCTGAAGCATGTTTCAAAGCTGTGAAGAGAATAAACGTATTCACCCGGGGGTTATTTACAGCAGAACATTTGTTTTCACTTATGCTGAAATCTAAGGAGAGTTTTGGTAGAGTCCCTGCATATCATTCATTCCAACAACAGGTTTTGCAGCTCTTATGCAGGTGTCTGAGGCTTGTGCAAACCTCTCTGGCTGACCACAAGTATCTGATGAACTCTCTGTTCTAGTCAGTAATCTGCCCAATTTAGGCTTTTTCAAAAAAAAGGAACCACCATCTTCTTTCTCACTGCTTACCAAAGACACTGGTACAAGATAAGGAGCCTGTCAGTTACAAAACTTTGCTGCTTTTAATAAATATACTCAAGAAGCTTACAAGTAGTACTGTAAATAATTCAACCCGCACTTTCCAGAAGCTGCATGGTTTATTTTGCTTTTAAGTCCTTGCATTGCAAACCAGTTGTTTGCTTGCTAATCACAAACGATTGCTTAATGGGTCATCAGACAGCAAGTTAGACATGTTTGACAGAAGAATGAATGTTAACTAGAGGCAACAGTCAGAGCTAATCTGAGCTTCAGACTAGTATTATGATACCCAAAATAAAGGAACAGTAAAGAAAGGTGAGAGGAGGCAAGTAAAGGTTTAAAGACAGGCAGATTAGTTCAAATAGTTCTACAACACAAACCAGCTTTGGATCTTTATATTATAGTTCAGTAATTAAATGCCACTTATGCTCAAAAGGCAACCTCCATGTGGACATGATTTTACTTAGCTTTATCATTTTAGATGACTTGCGTTAGTTTTTCTAGGTACCCTGGTAGACACAAAGCCAGGGATCACCTCAAACACACCCCTGCTCTTCCAGAAAGCAGCATCACACCTAGAAAAACCTGCTTGCCTTTTCTCCACCCCACTCAAATATCGGCAGTTTGAAAACTTATCCAAACACTTTCTTCAGATTCAAGCTGTACTTGAAAGAGATTGTAGAAGTATTCAGGGAAAAGTTGAGGGCACTGAATGCAGCACTATGGGCTATGAAGTAGGCTTTGGGCAAGGCAGCAGTATAGATAAACCAGGCTTCCATTTAGTCAGCTAGCAGAAATACATCTTTATTTTAAGGAACTGAGTCGCTTCTGAAATGCATCGCTTGTTTAAATTACAGGAAATAAAGGTTTACAATCAGGGACAAGCTTGGCAAACCTTGTTAGGAAAAAACAATGGCTTGTATGATTTGCAGAACATGAGCTCTGAAAGGCTGATACATCCCTAAAAGCAGCAGCAAAAGTGGAGAGAAGGCTTTGCTAAACTGTGTTTCTATCCAAGTTTCATATACAGAACATCTGTTTGCACCCTAAAACATACACAGGAATTTGATAAACACTTTCTTCTCACTTTAGGATGGCTCTTTGGCTCACACAAAATTTAACACTTTTTATATAGTCTCACCCATTTTGAGTGCCATACAACCAGGCATGAAAAAAATAAATGCTTAAAGACACAAAGTAAAGCATTTAAAAAAACTGGGAGAAAAAATAGTGACGGTTATCCACACAACCTGAATGTAGCTCTCCTTTGCATGCATGTTTTAGTTGTGCAGTAAACCCCTTTTTGTTTTCAAAACTGGCACCCGTTTCCTCAGCAACCCCATCACAGGCCCTGGTTCCCCTATCAGCACATCAGGCCCACACCTCCGCCATGCAGCACCTGCCATTTTCCTCCTCGCTGCTGAGTGCCAACAGGAAAAGCTGTAAGTGTAAACGGGATGTGCTTTTGCCATCTACCATCTTCTCTGCTCCAGAACTTTGCTGGCAGCAAGAAGGAGATGTAAGTGGATGAACATCCTGTGCTGAAGTGTTTCGGCTGAAACCCACCCAAATTATTCAGTCTGAAGAAGATTCTCAGCAAAGAAATTCTCAGTGACAAAGTCTGGCCGGATTGTAAGCGCAAGAAAGCAAAGCCTCATGTACCAATTGTAAGACAACCGTAACATCTGGCTTCCCTTCCTGTCCTGTTTACAGGAGGGTGGGAAACACCTCTATGTTTTGTGACTTTGAGAATGAAGAGAACACATCTCTCAAGATCTGCCCATATAAACAAGGACAAGTTGTGTATCTAGGATGACAGTAGAGCTTGTCAGTAAAGAAGCTTCTAGCAGAGAATGAAGTCTCTGCACATGACAGAGACAAATGCCATTTCAAGCGAAAAAACAGTGCTGAGATGGGACAAGATTTTCCATAGTCATCTTGCCTTTAGAAAATAACCCTGCACTTAGACTTACAGAAACACACTGAGACAAAAGCATCCTCTACCTTGCCTTGGCAGCTTCAGAAGAACGCTAGGAATAAATCACAGCAACAAACAAAATCCTCATAAAAATGCCCTTGTTGCATGACACAGACTGGATGCACTGAAACAGTGACTCATGAGCAGTACCTCTGAACCTGCTATTGTAAATGTCATTTCTCAATACCTCCCCATTCCTACCAGCAGGCTAAAGCAGCAATTAAAGAAGTGGGAGTGCTCTGCAAGCCTTCCCTGTCTGTAACAGACCCACATCCAGCTATTATTGGGTAATCCAATTATTCTGATGTGACCTTACTCTACGCGTTTATGTCTCATCAGACTACAGGACAGACTATCAACTGGGTGTTTTTCTTGTGATGCAAACATCTATTCCTCTAATAACAGAGGTTATTACAAAACACAGTTACTGCACAAAACATTGCGTCTCCTTTGCATCTCCCCTTCTCTCATCGTTTTCCAGTTGTCTGGAGAGCAATTACACCCCCAACCGCAAAGGAGAACAGGTTGAGACCAGTTTCCTGCACCCACTTCTTGGGTCATGCTTTGTTTCAGGCCTCCCCTCACACCTGGGAGGAGCCTCCCATTGACATCTACAGAGCTGCCTCATTATTCTCCTCAAGATTTTCCTTTACAGCAATGACACTGACCTATCGGGTATGATAAGGCCACTGCTTACCATGTTGGCTTATGGGACCCTTTTAGAGCCCGTGCATACTCTCTTTTCCTTTTCCCTTGGAACATGAACTCCCTAGAGTGGGGACAGCCTTTTCATGAGGTACATAGCCCAGCATAGACATGGTCCTTAGACAGAGCTCCTGGGGCCTTTGATACAGCAAATAAGACTGGCATGATTTCCAGCATCACAAAACAGAGCTTTCTTTGGAAATTGATGACAAAGTTGCAAGACTGACTATCAAAGCATCTAATCCACAGCCTCTCCTGCAACAAGGAGTCAGAAATCTGCAAACACACCCACAAACGAAACTTAGAAGAACCTGGATTCCTAGACAATGTGTGAGGCAAATCCCAGTTCATACTCCATTTGAAACAGGCTCTTACAAGGACCGTGGGGCTTTTGCTTGGAAATATACCAAAGGAGGACCTTGGCCTGTATCCATTGACTTCTGATGACAGAGATTAGATAACAAGTGAATGGAAGTGCTTTCAGCAGTGATGGTGTGTGATGAGAGATATAATAAAGAGTATTACGGCAATACCCAGCATACAGAATTCTCTGGAGAGACTACCTGGTGAGAAAAAAAGGCTTTGGCATGCCCCTGTTCATTGCACTGACTTTCCTGAAGTAAAAAACACTTCCCATCTTTCTCCTGCCCTTAAAAACACTACAGGCCCTGCAGACTCCTGAAGAAACCTGCAGTTCTTGATGTTCAAGGGTCACTTCTAAAGACCCTTTATTTCCTTCTCTTCAATACTGTTCACACTATGCTACAACACAGAGTGTTTGATAGAATAAGACCCAAAAGCTAGGGCACAGGAGAAGGTGTAGAAATGGGCACACCTATGACCATGTAAGAATAGTAAATAAACCCCAAACCAGTAGGGGAGTTTCTAAAAGCAAAGGGTCACAGTAGCCTGTCTAAAGGTTCATGAAGCAAGGGCTCAAGGCTAGATTGCTCACTAAAACAATCAGCTTTTCTTATTTTGGGGGCACTGTTATGCAACACAGCCCATACAAATCTGTGCAAAAGCCAAAATTCTGAGGGACAGACACTGCCAGCCTGTGCTTCCCAAAACACTTTGGGCTTTTCTGGTGCCATGTAAGTAAATCAGTAATCAGTGCTGCTTAATACCCAATTAAGCCTGCAAACCAGGAAATTCTCCTGTATTAGTGAGAAACAGGTATCTAAGGCAGGGTTCACTTTGAATAGACACACTTGCCTATGCAAAATACAAAGCCGTGCAAAATGTAAGAGGCTTGTTTCATTAGCTAAAGCCTTTGATCACCTACAGGTAGAGGAAAAGCCATAATGCTTGTATTAACTCACACAGAGATTTTGTCATGTTTCTGACTAAGCCTGCCTGGTTTTACACTCCTCTCTTCTAACTGAACACAAGTGAGATCACACCTTTGGGCCTGCAATTATTTCTAATTGTATAATTTCACACCTTTTACCTTGCTGTGTCTTAATGTCTCTCTTCCAACCTTTGCCCGTGTCAAAGATGTGTACAAACCTCTGCCCATGAGAAAACTCATCTCAGGTGGCTTCAACAGAAGCAGAAACTACTGTCTACCTCCTCTGTGCCTGGTGGTGCTACTGGACACAGGGTCTGCTACAAGCCGGACATCATCCAAGCCACAGGCACCAGCCAGGTATGGAGCCCAAAGCTATGCTCCTGCTGCATGTCTCCTTCACCCTGTGCAGGCAGAGGCAGCTGCTACAGGGAACGGCTCTTCCCTGTGTGAAGCTTATCCAAGCCCTGGAAACATCGCAGCTGCCTCCGTGAGCTGCTGATTTGCACAGGAACCCCAGTAATCAAATCACGGTGGTGGCTTCACTGCTATCCCTCCACCACTGTATGAAAGGCACTGGGTGAGGATTACCCAGAACGATTTAATCATGTGCAAAAACTGCTGCAAAGCTCTATATGGTTTGAAGGCTGTTGCTCTTTGGATAGGAAGAGGGGGAAAGAGAAGGAGTTAGATGTGGAGTGAGCTGGCTGAGGCTGACCTGTGATCACAGGCAAGCACCGTCACACACACACGAGCCAAAGATTAAGGACTGACACATACGAAGCCGTTTTGTTCTAAGTATTTGCTTTTCATGACTTGTCACCTGGAACAGGGTCACTGTGACCCACTTTGTCTCCTGCACTCCCAGTGCCATGAGAGACGACCGCTCATTTCCTGCACCCAGCTTCTCCATCAAATCAAAAGGCTGCTTTGCCACTATTTACCTATACTTTTGTGTTAAAAGACCATGGTGGCCTAAGGGGAAGTGAGGTGTATTCTTGCTGATATGAGCTGAAATCCTAGTCATATTAAATAGAGTTTTATAACTGCCTCTGAACACACCAGAGTTGCGGCCGTGAGAATACAGTGTCTGGAGAACAGAAGGTAACAAAGTCCAAGGAAAAACTACACATTATCTGTCGAACTACCTTGTCTGAGATATTTTGCCCTCCTCGATTCCATTAAAAGGTCTTTGTGCCTTGCAAAATATCTGTAGAGGAAAACAAACCACCACAGACAATAATTCACTTAGTATTAACTTTTATCAGGCCCGATGAGAGCTCATCAATGCAGTCAAAGCCGGTTGATTCAAGGACTCCACGAAACATGTCTTGCACAGGAATTACAATACATGTGGTATTTGTTTGTTTTTGTTTTTATTTCAATTTTATTTCTGGATTCGACTTTGATTTGTAAGTTGTTTTTCTTGCATGACAAGCAATATCCAATTATTCATGTACTGCCTTTTTTGTTTTAAGTTGACATTTTGCCCAAGTTTGAGACCACAAGATGCTTACTAGAGCAGTTCTGGCTTCAACCAAGTCTCCCATACTGCTGGCTCTTAAAAATTAGTACATACTAAGCCTAACACACATAAAAACATGGCACGCAGTGAGTGACATCAGCCACAACCACATGTGTGTGTGTGTTTGCTCCATCTATGCACAATGGTGTTTCCAACCTGAAAACAATGCATTCAAGGAAAAAATATGGGTTTGTGTGATGGGATTTCCAATGGAGCCTGAAGGACTTTGGTACCCCCAAACTATAAAGAAAGTCCAGAGAACAGAATGCTTAACATCTCCAGCCTCCTTTGAATTCCCAGCCTTACTGAACCAAGAATAAAGGAAGCCTGGCCCATAAGCAGGAATCCACTAATTAAAGAGAAATGGGGTTTATTTGTCTTGGTTTCTGAAGTCACAGTTCTCCACTTCTGAAAACACAAGTTTCTCACCAGTTCTTTTCCGCCCTAGGGCTGTGACCTAAGCAGCTTAAATGATACACAGATTTTGGTCAAAATCTGGTCCTTATTTACTGGACTTCAAATGTGCAAGCAATTACTGAATGGGTCTCGTTTATTGAATAAAAGTATTTAGGCATTATGTTTACAAAGGCCTAGAAACATTAAAATCTAGTGAAAAACAATTATTTTTACAGAATACATCTGCAAGCAATATGAAGTCATTTTGTTTTTGTAAATTTCTCCGTAATAGACTTATTGTTGATGTGGAAAATGTTCACATTGCAGCAGTGAATTATTTTGAAATGCCAAACTTAATAAAGGAGAAATTATTGCAAATAATATCACAACCCTCAAGGAAAAAAACTAAAACTCAAAAAGCCCAAAAAGCCAAAATACCAGTGGTTTCCTGCCTAGTCAATCCTCTCCAGATTGGCAGACCTCTTCAGACTAATCAGGAAGAGTTAGACAAATAGTTACTTTATTACGGAGGCTGTCAAATAAATCAGAATCTGGCGAGCAACTGTTTCTGAGCCCTGCAGCCTGCCTGGCTTCTCCTCCTGTAAAACCAAAGCACTTCCAACAGAGCCATGGATGTGTGGATTTGTCTGCACAGCAACATGTAGGCTTCAGGCCTCTAAACAAAACTTCTTCTCAATGTGGGCCAGCATTTTTCTTGGCTTCCCCAGGTTTTGTTGTGGAACATGGCTGAGAGAAGAAATGTTTTCTAAGCAATTAATTCAAGTCACTGCTGTTATTTTAATGGAGAGCTCTGAAGCTCAGCTCACAAAGGGTAATGAGAAAATAATGTTTTAAACAACATCACGAGAGGAATTAGGCCACAGACTTGAACTGCATTATCCGATTCTCGCTGCAGAGTTATTTTGCCCCCCAAATGTTTCTCTTTGCAGTGGCATGATGAATGGGAATTTTGCCTAAGGTACAAGCCTGAGACACAGCCACAACTGAAGGTCCCAGAACAATGAATTTCAGCAATCAGCCACAAGAAACAGTTGCTTCTGCCACTACACCCTGGACTCCAAACACACTCCTAATGCCTGTAGGCTTTGTAAGTTTAGGAAAGAGTAAAAACAGAGGTCTTGTTTTAGCAGGGCGCTGGGGCACATTTAATCCCCTGTCTCACAGCATTTCAGCATGTATTTAAACCAATGCAGAGGAGACTTAGGTACATAATCAGACTTTAGCACTACTCGGTCATTATCCTGAATAGAGGGAAGAAAGAGTGCTTCTCCTCAAACCTCCACTGGTGCAGGTCTCCACTACTATCTGTGCACCCTGGCCTGTATCAGCAACAGTGCGACCAGCAGGACCAGGGCAGTGATCTTCCCCCTGTACTCAGCACTGGTGACCCTGAACCTTGAACATTCTGTTCAGTTCTGGGCCCCTCGCTACAAGAGGTATTGAGGTGCTACAGTGTGTCCAAAGAAGAGCAACAAAGCCGGTGAGGGATTTGGAGAATAAGTCTTATGAGGAATGGATGAGGGAAGTGGGGTTATTTGGCCTGCAGAAAAGGAGGCTCAGGGGGGACCTTATAGCTCTCTACAACTACCTGAAAGGAGGTTGTGTCTCTTCTCCCAAGTAACAAGCAATAGGACAACAGGAAATGGCCTCAAGTTGTGCCAGAGGAGGTTTAGATTGGACATTTGGAAAAATTTCTTCACCAAAAGGGCTGCCCAGAGAATTGGTTGAGTCATCATCCCTGGAGGTATTCAAAAGATGTGTAGATGTGGTGCTCAGCAGTATGGTTTAGTGGTGGACTTGGCAGTGCTGGATTAAGGGCTGGACTTGATGATCTTAAAGATCTTTTCCAACCTAAGCAATTCCTTGATTTTATGATTGTTTTGACTAAACACAGAAATGCACACCAAGAAGCTGTCACTGCTGTCACTTCTTCCAACCCTGCTCTCCCTCCCTGGAGCCACCTTGTAATTTGTTGCAGTTGCACAAATGATCTCTGTGTGTTAAAGAGCTTGAAGGAAACAGTCATCCAAAAAACATCTTGATACTCTACCACCTTAAAAGACACTTCTCCTGTGAAGTTTTGAAAACAGGCTCCAATGCCTCAGAATAAGATTTCCAATGTAACATATAAAGCTTTATGACTTCTTAACAAAGCAAAACTAAAACATATTCCAGTTCAGC
>JAVHNF010029122.1:13904-32947 GCA_034783455.1 Micropsitta finschii | reverse complement strand
TTTCCTTTTTTTTTTTTTTTTTTTTTTGTTGGTTTTTTTTTTGTTGTTGTTGTTGGTTTTTTTTTTTTTTTTTCCTCTAAACATAAACTGAGATTTTTGTGGGTTTGTATTGTTTTTAAGACTGGTAAATCCTATAGAAACTTTTGTCCAGTATTTCTTAAAAACATGATACAAATTCTAGAGAAACTGTGGGTTCGTGTGTTACTTGAAGAAATGTGCTGAATAGGATTGAAAATTTAGTCACATTGGTTGTTAAATAGAAGATATGTTTTTATGAGACATGCAAAATACAGTGAAGCAGCTGATTGACTCTTAAAGCATTGAACAGGAAAATAATAGTAGCTGTCATTCTTTAAATGCAATATAAAGATTTCTAACATGCATGTTTAAACATGAAGAGGAGACAATATTAATTTTGGTGTCTAAGCAGAGTTTTTCTACAGATCTACATTTCCAGGAGGTCATATTTGATACTGTCTTAAAATATTGATATAAAGGTTACCACAGACAAATTAAAGCACATATTATTTTAAACTTAAAATGGTTAAGTATCTTCAGCTGACATGCAGAAGGATCAGTTTCTGACTGCTGCTTGCGTGTGTATAGTCTTTTCTCAGCTGAATTAAAAGCTCAGGTACTGCAGGAATTTTTGTTCTGTGCATGGAATGGTCTTCATGGTGTAGCATGTTCTGTGTTGACCTAAAAACTTTGGCCAGACGTTAAAAAGGGATAATGTAGCCACTTGCCACTTACTGGTTTTTTTCCTGGATCACAGCAAAGGATGGGTAACCCTTCTTTCCCTTTCCAAAGCAAAGGTTAGACGTGAAAGGAGGTCTGGGAAGAACTGCAAGTGGGAAAATGTATTTGTGGCCACATGTAGGCTGTGACATTTCAGTCTCTGTGAACTTCAAACAGAATATAACAACTTACAGTGCTTCTGAATGGAATATTTTTTTTCTTCTATCAAATTTCTTTCAAATGCATGAACTGGTGATGTGTCCTCTTTGTGAAAGCAAAATGAATGCTTTATTATAAAAGTAAATTTTTGGCTTCTAATAACAGTTCATTTCTTAAATATCTGAACCAACCTGTTGAATGAATAATGTAGGTCTTGTTTTAATTTCTGTTTTACAGTGGTTGGGAGAAAAACATGCGGATAATATGTTCTTACCCTATAGCTAGAAAACGCTTTGGTTTATCCACTCTTGAACCACAGGAAAGCAGCTGTTCTGCTTTTCCTTCTTGTAGGAGGACAAGTTAACAATGGCAAATCCACCTTCAAGTGACCCTGACGAGGTTGCAGGAGCTAAATTTAGACTCTCAAATCTTCCTTTGATGCATGGGTATACACGCTTTTCTGTCCATCCATTCATCTTTGTCAGCATGCCGGGAGATTGAAAAGCCCTGTTCTCTAACTTTGCCAGGCTTACTATAATTAAACAGAGTTTGTGTATTTCTTTGTGGAAGGATCTTTAAGAACTTGAATCATAGTAAATGATGTAAGAAGGGTAAGTGAACATGTCTTGTTAAATGGGAAAGGGTTTTGGTAGTGGTTAATAGTAGTGTGTATCCTGTCTTGTTTTAAATCTCACTGGAACTGTTCTTTGTCTTTCTCTCCCCCATCCTTTTAGGTGGCACATCCGTTGATACGTAACCAGCTTGTCAGTTACATCTACAATGGATTTTTGGTGCCAGTAATGGCTCCTGCGCTCCATAAGGTCAGTGGTGTATGCAAGCAGGACAGGACATAATAACAGGCAAAAAGCATTATGGGTGATCCCTGTGTAAAGATACAATTAAATGTAATGTCAGTAGTGACTTCCATATAATTAAGATTCTAAGCTAACTTCCATCTTTTTATTCTACACTTTCTATTTACACTGTAGTGAGTTTTAAGCAAGATACAGGTATTTCTGAAAATGTTTAAAATTAAGTGAAATGAAGAACCAAAATATTTTTGTTGTGCTAGGCTGACATATCATCAAAAAAGCAGTGACCTTAAAGGGCAACATGTCATCATGGCAGACATGCTCCCATGAGGATTATTGTTTTCCAGGAGAACATTTTCCAAAAAGAAAATGCCCACAAGGAAAATATTCAGTCAGGGAATATTATGCTTATTTTAGCAAGGTAGGTATTGTTTTGTAGCTCCTCATCACAGTTGGTACAGCTACTTTGTAAAGTAGAGAAGAAGTGGAGTTTGGTATAAATTTTATAATATAGTAGGGTACAATTTATGTTGCTTTGGAGGAAAAAAAATGATCACTTTGAATTTTTGGAGTTATCCTTTGGCAAAACGTATCACTGATGTTAGTGAATTACCTGTATTTTTTGTTTGTTTTGTTTTGGTTTTTTGGGGGGTTAGACTATAGGAAACTACATTTCCAGCTGTTGCAGAATATATCAATTAACAATCCTGATTCCCCTGTGAAAAGAACACCTCGTATGATGAGAAAAAGTAGGAGTTGCAGAGAGTAAAAATCCATCAGAAAGCACCAGGGGGGGACTAATAAATTACTTTTTGAAGGTCTACTAATTTTACTAAGCCTGCCAAGCAGAAAGCAGTGCATCTGTTCCATTTTCCAAGAGGCCAGTGAAACACCATACCCTGCTTTCTAAGTCTAGAACTTGGCAGTGGACACAATTCTTCATGGTAAATAGTCACTTACCAAGAAAGTAATAAGCAGTATAGAATCTCCTTCAATGATTCGGCAGACTTCAAACATTCAGGAAGTTGGCAAGGGCTGAAATAAAATCTGGCTGTGATCCAGATCAAGGCTGTAGTCGGCCATTCAGACAGTTCACCTCCTTACCTGGCAGTAACTTTTTATATTTCTGTACCTTGACTTAATCCCTTATCAAGACTGGAAATTAAAAGTGAAAGTCTACCCAGTTTTATTTAGCTCAAGGTTATGGATAACAAGGGTGATAACAAAATGTAGCTGTGGGATTCCAGTCTTAGTGGGTACTGGTTTTACTTCTGAAGCACTTAAGACTAATTTTAAGTTGCTTTGAGTAGTACCATTTTTTTATACCTGATGAATGCCATTCTTTACTGGTGACCTGCTAACCTGCTATTGGGTTGATGATTTCCCTGTTACTTAAATCATATAAAGCATACTGTTTTGATTACATTTTTTTTTTCACGCAAGGAAAACTTAGTTGAACCTCATTTATATACTCTGAAATTAGGTTTCTATTAAATGGAGACGTAGATGAGTTTCAAGCCTAGATCTTTCCTGAACCCCAGCATTGTTTGGTGCCTTGTGCTTCCAGTTATGAACCTTTCCTTGATTAGCATTAAGTTTGACTTTTTCCTCTTTAAAAATTAATTACTTGCGTGTACAAACTTCAAACGCATTTAATGGAGAAGATGGATTGCACCATCTAGTGGATCCGACACAAGGCTCTCGCGTATCTGACAGCAAACCTCATGTACGTCCAGTTTCTTTAAACGTTTCCTACCCTGACCCCCCCTTGTCTAAGGGTAAGTCTTCCTTGCTTTGGACTTCCACTCTTATCTTAAGGACCTGGGAATACCAAAGGCAAATCTTTCCAATAAAGACCAAAGTGAGGAAGGAATTGAGTACTGAGGCTTTTTCTGTGTATGTTGTCCCCAGGTCCCCTTCCCACATTTAGCAGTGGGCACACATTTTTCATAGTCCACCTTTGCTGTTGAAGCTGTTCTTCAAGTCCAGCTGGGCTTTGGCTTTCCTAATCCTTTCCCTGCACACACAGGTAGCTTTTCAGTATTCCTCCTGGATCATCTATCCCTCCTTTGTCTACTCCTTTTCGTGTTTCTGTTTTGTTAGGATCTCCTAGTTCATCCATGCAGACCTGCTGTCACCTTTCATTGACTTCCTTCTTCTCTCCCACCCTAAAACACTGGAGTATCAAGGAAGACTTTTGGTAGAAGTAGTATCAAAATTTAAGTAAGCAGTGAGTACTTCAGTAAAGTAGATCAGAACTTCAGCATGTGGTCCAAAGCTTTGAGATATGTATATGTGTGATCTTGAAGTGCCAGCTACAAGTGACACCTTTATGGAACTGTGTTACACATTTATGGAACTGTGTAGTAAGCTCTGCCTTTAAGTTTTTGCAGATTGTCTCCCTATACGTGCTTACTATGTACAGTTCCCTGTGTGACTGAAGTGGTACAAGAGTGTCTCTATGAAGAAGTCATGGGGTGGGGATACCAACATCTTTTGGTTGATGTGATTATTTTTTTTTATTATTGTCCTTTATTTTTTATGGTGTTATCTCAGGAAGATAGTATGAAATTGATAAAATAATGTGGTAGTTCAGGTTTTTTCCAGTTAAGGAAGTTTCAAGTTGATTGGGCTAGCTAGTTGGCTTGAAATAACCTGTTTTTCACACTGATCTCTGTGAAGGTTATTTATATAGCACATTAACTACACTGTGCTTAAATAACCTAAACATTCTCAAGTTTGTAACTCCCTAACTTCATTTCTCAAAGATAAGCATCCTATATATAGCGTGGTTTTGTATATTTATACCTGGTCTGTACTAGTCTTGTCACTTTGTGTGGGTTATTCCACCTACATGTGTAACGAGTGGTTGACAAATACGTATCTCAGAAGCTGCACTTTGCTGAGGGCGTAGACAGATCCCTATGTACTGTGTAGCTAAGGACGCACATGAACTGGCTGTGCTGGGTAGCCCTGTCTTGTCCTTTAGCTGTCTGGATTTTATTATACTTTTTATGAAAGAGTTACCTCCCTTCCGAGTTTCATGAGACATTGAAAAAAGTGAATTAATGACATACTTCAGTGGGGTTGCACAAGGTCACAAATCCCTTGTTTCTGTCAAAATTCAGTTAAAACCAGAAGGAATAAAACACCTTGTCCGCAAAGATACAGAGCTAAATAGAAAGTGAATTTGGTAGTTTTCTTTATGGAGTAACAATCCATTATTTAAATTTTTGCCCAAGCCATCTTTTCTCCTTTGGGTATAAGTGTCTGACCAGATACTCTTAATTTTTTTAAATTAAGGCTCTGTTCTTTATTTTAAGACTGGCATTTTTTGATGGCACGTCAGTTAAATCTTGAAATTAGGCAGTTCTGCATGTTCTTCCTTGGATTTTGGTACTAAGGAAAAAAATACTTGAGAAAGTATAATTCTGCTCAGGGACAAAGCCATGCTTTTGCAGGGGGGTTGGACTAGATGATCTTTTGAGGTCCCTTCCAACCCTTTGGATTCTGTGATTCTGTGATTAGATTTCTGTGACACATTTCATTGGCTTTTTCTTGCTTCACTTTCAAAACTAACATTTTGATGCTCTATCTAATAAATATAAGGTCTTCTGGGGCCAAATTGTACATGGGTCCAAGTAATCGAATAAAATTAATTTTCTCTTCAGTAAAAGCCTAATTTAAATCCCAAAGTGAATCCAGAATAACCGTATCGAAATCTATTTTACTGGTTCTGCTGGAGGCCATATTACCTTGTTTTAATCTTTTTATATTTGTTAGCAGAAAGGGTTTATTTACCTGATTTTTCAGGTAGTTGCAGCACTACTGTAGAAATCTGAGTGAAATCCTTTCCAGAAGGTCTTTAATACATATATATTTTGCAGTCAAAACCATGTGCTAGATAATTAGGAACCACACTGTGGTGTACATATAAATATTATGCTATCTTTGGTACAACTCAAATTGGTTATATACGTCTCTTTACTGTGAGTGCATATGATTTAACTTTAATTTGGCATTCAGGGAATTTGTGTGACAAAGAACTATTTGGAACATCTGGAGTGTTTCTGTAATTTGTGTTATTTCAATTTATTGAAGATAGTGCTGAAAATTTGACAAATTATGTGCTAAAAGCAAATTTTTTATGTCTTGTCTTTTACTGCTTTATTGCATGACATTTAATTGCTAACTATGATATAATTATTTTTCTACTTGGAAAGCTTTGATCTGAATAATGGAAAATTGTACCAGCTTTTTAGTGTAAAATGTTGCTGTTGGCCAGGTGAACAGAACTGCTCTGTGGAAGCACTGGCATGGGCCTTTCAAATAAGCTCTGTCAAATGGACCTCAATTCCATTGTGCACTAACCCATCTAAACGCAAACCCCTAACACAGTATGCTACTCTGATAATTCAGTAATACTTGGTTGATGATTACACAGCTCAGCTAGAGGGAAATGACCTGTAAATTATACTGTACAGATTAGAAGGAGCATCTTTATAAATATCCCACAAGACTGTCAGTTCCCATTTAGAAATAATACCATCTTTCACCTTACTGAAAAGCATTTGGACAGCTGCTGTTAAAAGGTGTAAACCAAGTGTTCCTGGTAAACTTTGAACAGTCTCATGCTTTGGAGAAGCCCATTAATAGCTGAAAAACTTAATTTTGCTAGCTATGGAGTGGATATATGTTAAAGGTACCTTTCAGTTTTGGCATAAACACTGCAGTTGAGTTGAACTTTAGCCTGGTATAAACTGAAGCAGTTTGTAAATGTAAGCTGGGGGAAGTTGAAGCAGTTCTGTTGTTTTGGTTTTCCCAGTATGCAGACTTCCTCTGTCCCTGATCCCGCTTGTCCCCCTCTCTTTTGCCAGGACAACTGTTCTTATGGGCAACTGAGTAAGGTTAAAACCCACCTTTGTTTCCTGAATAGCTTTAACCTGAAAACAATTCACTGTGCAGTGAAGTGAAGCGGGAACCCTTTTGACAGCATAAGCAGGGGCCAAGAAGTTGAAAATTAATAGAAAGCAGAAGAGTGTGGGAATGGTTGGATTTTATTTATCAGTGAAGTGGGCTTATTCAGATTAAACTACTCATGGATCTAGTGGTTAAGTTCCAACAAGAAGATTCATGGTCTCTTCATGGGCAATATGAAATCCTCACAGGAAGGGAAATGTGAAGGGAAGGAGGAATCATGATAGCCATATTCCTGTAAGAGGGCATGAAGCCGTAAATTAGAAATATATTGTGTGGATCCCAAGGGAAAATAGCCGGTAATAAAGAATCAGTGCAATTGGTCTAACATAGCGAGTGTAATATATTAAACTGAACTTGCAATGACAGTAATTTCTGCCTCTTTGCTATTACTTGGCACAGCAACTTATAAAAGCTGGATCTCTTTACTGTGTTCTGCCTCACCACCTAATCAGTCATCAGAGGAGGTGAGAAAAGATTTGCTAAAAATTATTACATAATTAGAGAAGGGTATTACAAGGCTAAAAAAGGACTTTCTCTCTTCAGTAATCTCTAATCAAATACCTGTGTGGCTTTGAAGACTCAGGTAGTTCCTTCTGCAGCAAATTACACCTCAGAACTATCTGTAACAACTGATAGCTGTATAAAAAAATACGTGGGTGAGTTTTTCTAGATGCTGTCTTTAGACAGGCATTTAAATTTGTATGTGTGTTGGAAAAAGAAAAATCCAGAAACTTCTAATTGTTACAACTGTGAATAATGGAAATAAAAATGATAGAATACCGGTTGAATTAATACAATGGATGTGGACTTTTTTTTCCTCATTTTTCACTTTCAGTCCTACAGTGTTGTCCTAGGAGTAGAGATATCCCTGGTCTTTCCCATGAATACTAATGCAAGGGCTGTTGCTGGTGAGCTTTTATTTTTGCTGGTTTGTCAGTGGTGAATTCAATATTACTAAAACACCTTTATCAAAAGCATAGCTTGAAATTTGCTTATTTAACAAAGGGCTTCTCTAGAAAACTACCATGACTTAATTTAATTAATTTCCCTTCATTTTGCTATTTTTCTTAATACTTGAATTATCAGAGGTGAAAAATTTTCACGTTAAATATCGGGTTTCTGAATGTGTGGAAGTTTTGGCTTGCTTTTTATCATCCTTTCAAAAATGGTCGATTCTGAGTGCTAGCTAAAAGCTTAAGTGAACGAATTATACCGTAATTAGTGTTTACAGTGATCTAAAGTTTTTGTAAGCTGCCTCAAGATTTGACTGTACTGGACATGCTTGACATGGTTAGTAAATATTTTGTTCTCTGAAAACATTTGTTCTTTTGTTGTTTACCTAAGTACTGCTTTGAATTCATTAGAAAGGATTTCTGTACTTCCCCCAAAATCTGTCTCATGAGACATTAGTTTAAGAAGAGACAAGCAGCAGGGAGTCAGAATGAAGCTTAATAGCATGGATTTGGTATCTTAGAAAATAGAGGTCTTCAATAATAACTGCACAAATGAGTCTCACTTTCAGCACTTGATGTATTATGTATAATGCAATCTGTAGAAGAGGTGTACAGAGTTAAAAGGGGTCTTGCCAAGGCTGGGTTTTTCCTAGTGTAACTGATTTCTCCAACCTAGTTAGTCACAAAAAAAGCGAGCTCTCTAGAGGCTCATTCAGAGCAGGCTTATGTATCCCACTGAGTAAAGGGAAAATGAGCCTTGTGGAGCTAAAACCAGACTTTATGAATACTTCTCTAGGTGCCTCATATCTGCAGATCTTGCAGTTAACATCAGATCTGGTAAAGGGGAGAAGCAAGCCAGAATGCATGGTGGCAAAAGAAGATGTAATTGTAGAAGCATGGATGCCCACTTGCCAGCCTAGTTAATTTTTTTTTTTCCTAAGCTGCGTACATTTCAAATGCCAAAAAGCAGTATTTTTGTTTGATTTGCACTTGTGAGGAAGCAGAAGGATGATCTCTATGCTGGTCTATATAGACAAGTTGCACACAAAGGCACACTGAGAAAGCACTGAAACTTCTAGAACATGATAGCATTAAAATTGCTTGTACTGAGTTAACTTGCCTGCTTTGCATGTTGCACAGTGAGCTGTGAAATAGGTCCTAGCTTCATTTGTTGCTAAAGTGTGAAGGAGTGTTGTGGATGAGATAAGTCAGGGTGTTTTCATTGGAAAATGAAAAAAGATTCTTATAAATCCATTTAAATCTTGACAAAACTTAGTTATTTTCCCTCTTTCTCAGAAAATGTTTAAGCAGGTTCAGCAACTTCTTTCCCAGGAACTAAAAATCAAGTGTAATGTGGAACCCTGCACAAAAAAAAAACCCTCAATACAGAGAATTAAGATTTAACAAGGTTATAAGCAACTCCGTTGTGAAGTATTTGGGCTTCATTACTAATTGGTTGGTTCTTCTACCTCTGTTTAGTGGTATCAGTGAAGTGTTGGTTTAAGATAAACATCATTTCCTTTCTTGTCTAGTCCCCAAGCTGTAAGGAGCACTGAATATGGTCTCGGAATCAAACATTTGTTTACTTAAAGTAGTCTCTGGCTGGCTTTCTTATGCTCTTCGTTTCATTCATGATGTGCACTCTGAAGAGCATTTGGGTTTCTCTCACTGATATGAATGTAAGATGAATTGTCCAAAAAACATTGGTTTTAGGAAAAGGTCACTGCTCTTCTGAATCCAGTGGCTTTTCTTGCTTTCATTTACAGCTTCAGTATTTTAGATATAGGCCCATTCCTCTGCTGTCAGCAGACATCTGTGAAACCTGCAGGCCAAGAACATACTTGCTTTTCCCTGTAAAGGATGAAGTGACACAGAGACATAAAGATGTATTACTTCTGTCTGGCCTTTCCTTGGCAGACGGTCTAAACTCTTTGATGAACTGTATGCTATCATAATGATGTCACATGATGGATTTCTTGGGCTTTGCTTTTTTACAGCTTGCTGCTATCAAAAAAGCAAACAAAAAAAAGCCAGTTCTCAGGGGAACAGTCAACAGCTTCCATCAGAAAGCCCACAAGTCCCCACACCTTTTGGCTATTGCAAAAGAAAAAGAATCTTGGCTCCAAGTGGAAACAGTTTCCTTTGTTTCACAACCCTGGCTTATTTCCTGAGCAGGTTTTTGGTCGTTGAAATGTGGCAGTAGTCCTGGAAAACTATGGAAAAGTGTGTGTGCTTCTTTCTACTCTCCTCACTGGTGCTCACTCTCCATAAGGTCTGCAGGCTGCATACAGCATTCCTATGTTCTGTGTAACCAGCCAGAAGGAGCCTATGATCTTAAATGCTTTAAAGAGAACATTTGCAGCATGACATTGCTGTGTACATGGCTAACATGCAGCATAATAGAACAGGGATTTGAATATTTACAGCATGTTACGTAAATGTTGCCCTTCTGAGAATTTTCTAAATCCTCTTAGCTCTGAAGTGGCAGCTTTGAATTTTTTTCTTCTTCTTTAATAAAATCAGTCTTTTCATTTATCCAGCTAAGTTTGGTAAACAAAGGATGTTTAATACTTCCTTTCATATAGCCAGATTCTTGTGTTTAAGGGTTTATCTTTGTGCACTTAAGCTTATTATGTTCCTGGGTAACTATTTTTAAAAAGCTGACTTTGCAACAGCAGGACATGGTGCAAAGGTGGCCTTTGGAATTTTCTGTGCTTTGCCAGTGTATACTGTGAATAGGATCCAAAGGATTGCAATAAGCAGAGAAGTGTGGGTTAGGGTATGCAAATGTGGCGTGGATATTTAAATTGTATTTTGATATACAAATAGTCAGTAGATTTTGGTTTATGTGTGTATCTCTATATATACTCCTCTTAAAAATTGAATAAGATGAGGAAGTGTGCTGTGGGAAAATAAGAAAAAAGGAAAACTGGAAAAATTCTGGATAGCTATAAGAATTTTAATTTGTTTAAAGCTCTAGAACCATGAGTTTGTACTGTGCTTTGTGCTCTGGCATTTATTTGTTATAAAATGATAGATGCAGGTATTCGCAACAGCTCAAAATGCTTCTGAAGGATGACAGAAATGTGATGCAAAAGAGATGATACGGGCTGAAAGGTGGTGAGGAGCTTGTAGCATGATTTGCTCTTCATATTTCAGTGTGTGTGAGGTTTGAGGTGTCAGTTGGGGGGAAGTTTTTTTTTTTTTTTCCTGGGGAAGCAAGACTGATAAGAAATCAGTTCAAAATGCTCATGAGCCATTCAGAAGCATGCTCTTTGCAAATTTAAAAGCAAAGACCTCTGTCTGGTTTTGTGGCAGTGTTACGTATGAATTTAGAGTGTTTGCCAGGTATATAGTTGCAGAAGATGGGTGGATATTTTGTGTTTGCATTTACACTATTTTTGCTTGCAGCTGACTGTGGAAGAGGTGATGACGACCACTGCATACCTGGATCTCTTTTTGCGTAGTGTTTCAGAGCCAGCCCTCCTCAAGATTTTTCTCCGGTTTATTTTGCTGCACCGACATGAGAATGTGCACATCCTAGATACGCTTACGAGCCGAATCAACACGCCATTCCGGGTAAGATGAGCAAGAAGGAAGTTCAGGTACTCAGCATGGATGCAGGTTAAATATTTTAACGGGAGATTCTATATATTCAGTTGGTATCTGTTTAACTATGAATCCTCTCACCCCTGCCACACAAATGTGATTTCTTCTTGTGTGTGTGTCATGACATTTAACTACCACTATACTAAATTGATAAATGTGTGAGGTGGTTTCACACACACAGGAAATGGGATAGAGGGAGATGAGGGCTTTTCGAAGTCTGGAGTCTCCTAGAAGATTAAAAGTATTCTGGATACTGCTGAATTAGTGCTGCCGTAGATAACTCATCCTGGGACTTATAAGCATATTTGTGGTGCGGAGCATTTTTGATCTTTGGAGTTTTGCCAAGCAACAAGCCTTTCCAGATATCCCCTGTGGGAGATAGTGGGAGCCCTTGTAAGGATGTCTCCAAATTGATTCAAATTGTGAACTGTAGTATTGCTAGTGTATTTCTCAGGAATCAAGTGTATATTATTGTAGCATGTTTGCTTAACTGTCATGTTTCTTTCTTTCTTCTTTTATTAAAAGAAGGTGCTTTCTTGCCAAAGTGATCAGATTGCTGCTTCCTTTTCTTTGCCTTCACTCCTGTATGTAATAAGGTTCATCTCAAATTTGCACTGAGCCCCTTCTCAGCCTAGGCACAATGCATCACAGTGGCTGGAGATAGTAGAGTTACCTTTGCTAACAGTTGGATCTTCTGGCAGAGAAAATGGCTACTTGTTGCAATGGACTACCCTCCTGAGCCTTGCTTGGCTGGCAGTCTTGGCTGGGTCTTGTGCGATGCACAGCTTCATGGATGAAATAAGAGTAATGTTTTAGTGCAGGTACAAGAAAAGCCAGAACACCAGCATGTGCATTAAATTTGTGTATTAGAGACAGTAGCTTCATCTGAAATTTGTTTTGAAATGTGAGTACATGCAAGTATAGTTACATGCTGCTGCTACTGCATCCCTAAGATGGATTAACTCTGAAAACCGAAACAGCTTCTGTCAACAAAAATGCAAATGCTGTTGTCTCTACTAATCATTAATTACTGTTCCATAGGCAAACACCATGGGAATTGTAAAGAATTCTGCAGCCCTGAGCAATTCAGAATCTCAGCCAAAATGGTTCAGTGATGCTAAATGAGTTTTCTGCAGTATAGCTTGGCCAAGTGCAAAAGCCAGAGCTGCAGCCTTCTGTGTGTTTCTGTAGCACAAAAGCTGCATATGTTATTATTGATAAAAATACTTATTAATAATTCACAGGATTAAACATATGTACAGACAGGTGGCCAAAAGGACTTGTAAAAATATGATCCTCTTTGTCTTCTGGGCATATTTGAAATCTTTTCTGTTTACAAAATACAGAAATAAATGAGTTCTATTTATTCAGGTGATTCCTGATTTGCAATATGGTTGCAAAGACAAATGAGTAATGTTTCCCTGTAACTGCATGAAATTTCTTAAATACACGAACATTTAAGGCAGTAGCAGTTTTTTTGAATTCTCACAGTGTGAAGAAGAGTTAGGCTTGGCTCTCACTAAATTTTGCAGAGGAAATGAGATTTTCTGGTTTTCCTTAATGTCCCTTGGCAAAAACCCCAACTTTTGTGCAAGGATCTGACTTCTTCCAACAGGCTGTTGTGAAGCTTTTCAACTCTGCCCCAACGTTCTATCAAGTAAACTCCAGTTCTGGTTATTTCTTCCTCTCTTGCCTTTTTACTTGCCTCATCTATTTCTGTGGACATGAGATCTTTGGACTAGGTGTTAGCTCCTAGTACAAGCTGTGGGCAGTGGTGGCAGTGCAGCAAGTTTGAGCTCTGATTTGCGTCACAGCAGGCCAGTTCACGAGCATTCCCCATTTCTTTTCTCTCTGCTTATTCCCTTTCTTTTGTTCTTCTATGGGTGCTCTTCTGACCAAACTAGGGAAGGTAGCCAAAGAAACATTTGCTCTTCAGAGGCTAAGTGAGGTTTGCTTAAACTTTGCCATTTAACTGTTTCACAGAGATACCTACTACGCAAGGGAAAATACATGTATCTTCCTGAGCTAGAACAGAGCATTTTAACAGGGAGTAAGAGGAGTGAATGCAGAGAGGGCAATTCCATACTAAGGAAGAGAAGCTATGCCCAGGCAAGATCTAATCATAAATGAATTACAAAGAATGTTCAGTGACTGGAAATATGAGGTAGACAAATACCTGTAGCTGTTTGCTTATTTTGCTGTATCTCTTGTTTTAGTTATTGAAAATTGCAAATAATTACCCATATTAATTATTTTCATTTACATAATTAATATAGGGAGAGGCAAGATTTAAACACTAACTTGAAACTTCAGGAAAGGGTCAACTTACACTAAATAACTCTCACAAGAGTCAGCCTCGTCCTGGTGTCTGAGCCAGCTGTGAGATACTGTTTCCATGAGCAAGCAGCACAGGAGAATGTGCCCCAGAAAATATGCACTAGGAGGCAGGGGGGTAATGGCACAGTGGCCTGTGAAAGCCAGCAAAACTTACAGCTCATGCTTCTACCATTTTGGGGACAACTGCAGTCTAGCAAGTCCCTGGCAGGTATAAGTGTAGTATACGATAGCTCTGAAGGTGTTGTATACCTAATTAGTGACCAGCAAAGCCTGTAGAAGTCCATGTTTCCAGTCTGTCCTAAAGCCAGTGAAAGTGGGGTGCCTGTCACAGAATAGGTGTGATTTTTGTCTCTGCTGAGTGTGACTCCTGCAATACCTAGTTAAAGGTATATTTGATCAGACCTTTGCCAGAAAGGCAAGCATGCAATTCCAATGAGGAGTCCCATTTTTCTTTCCCCTGGTCTCAGAAAGAATCTTCATGCCTTACCATAGTTCCCAGCTGTTCAAGTGAGCTGTAAAGAAGGGATTGTGAACACTCCATATGAAGTAAATTCTGACAAGAATTACTTGTTTAGTCCTGGTCTGTGTCAGTACATTAAGCTGTATTTATAGAAGCATTCAGCTTCCTAATGTGCAGAACACTGGTCATTCCTTATACTTAAAGCAACAGAAACTTGAAATGGTTTATAACTTTTCTTTCAGAAAAGGCATGAAGTTGCTTCAAATTCTACATCAGAGGTAAAATCTAACAAGCTATCTTGGAAACAACAGGGTTCAGTTCATGCTAAAATTAATTTAATGAATTTGAGTAACATTGAAGACTGGTAAATTACTGCTTTTTTAATAGCTTATTTGAAGGAAAATTCTGGATTGTATTTGGTTAAAACGTACCATGTTATGTGTATAGCTCTAGACAGCTTTAGAAAGAATCCCATAGAGTGCTTACAAAATGAAATATGATACTAACAGTGTCTTATAAAGCATGATGCTTGGGCAGAGCCGTTTTGTAATGTAGTATGCAGGAAGATTGAAAGGTACAATTTCCAGGTCAAAAACTGACAACATTTATCTTTTTTCAGCTCTGTGTGGTCTCCTTGGCATTGTTCAGAACTCTCATAGGCTTGCATTGTGAAGATGTGATGTTACAGCTAGTTTTAAGGTAAAGCTCAAACTCCTTTTTCCACTCTTCATCCCAGTTCTGGGACACACAGTCTCTGCCTATGGTTGCAGAGCTGGATGAGAGTTTCTCCAAGAGAGCAGAAATCCAAAGCACTACAGAGATAAGGATATTTATGATCCTGACAAAAGTCTACCAGACCTGAAGAAGTGTGATTTATGTCCTGTGATCTTCGGAGCAGGAGATTTTTCTTGTGACTTATTTCTGTAGAAGTGAGAGAAGAGAAGCTGGGAATATATTTCACCTCCAAACTGTGCATTCCCTGCTCCTTAATGTATAATTCTTCTCTCCTGCATGTTTTCTCTAGTGTATTATACACTGTGATACAGCGCTATATACTTGTTTGCAGCTTCTGCCTTCTTTCCTATTGTTTTCCACCTCTGTGAGTCCTCTCTCACTGAGAATACTTCAGGCTCCTGAACTGCTGTAGGTAGATTGTTATGTAATGTACTAAATGCATTGATTATTTTTGCTTTTAACTGATGGTTCTGTGCATTGCTTCAAAACACCATTTTGGTGTGTGTATTAGATGAGAATTGGTTATTTAGTTGGAAATATTGGTGTAACTGAATTTAGCACTGTAGATCACATGAATGGTTCAGATATTCTCTGTTGCTCCATGCACTGGTGTTAAGGTGAAATACTCTGTAGCTCTGGCTCATGTGCCTGGGAATGCTGTCGGGACCTCAGTGAACTCAAGTTGCCACTCTAGCAGCAGTAGAGTGCTGTATTTAATCTTCTTTTTTGTTTATTTAGGGAATCCTTTAGAATTTGTTTTCATTTGAAGTGGCAAAACATCAGTTAACACTGAGGCTCTTAATAAAGTGCTCTTAAAAAGTTGAACAAAAGTGCTCTAAAGATGTTCAACACAAGGCTGTGCTTCCTCTCTTCCTTGTACATCCCGTAGCTCCCTTGCCTCAGAGCTCAGTCTTCATCTACTGCAGTAAAACACCTTGATGACCCTTCCTTTTTGCTGGCTGCTTGCCTGGCAAACGTGAACAACTTCTCTCTGAATTTTCCAGGAAAACAAATAAATTGAGGATTCTGAGACAGAACTCATTCATAGTGGGACCAAACCACTCTGCTGGCCTTTGACACCTGCCCATCCCACACTTCCTCCATCCCTTTTTACAGCAAATTTGTTCTGACCTGCAAAGGATTGTTCACTTCCCTGTTCTGATGCAACTGATCTGCTATGTCTACTCATTTTGACAGTTACCCATCAAGCCATAGCTTCGCAATATAGAAAGTGAGGATTTCATGCTCTTGAGAGGGTATCACTGTCAAGTTTATTATTACTGTTTCTTTTAATCTGGCAAGGGCAGGAAGGTGAGAATGGTATTTTGTATGTTGTTGCTTTCTCTAATGTGAGAGGATGATGCGGTAATGCTAGACACTGTTGTTTCAGGTACCTGATCCCGTGTAACCACATGATGCTGAGCCAGCGTTGCGCTGTGAAAGAGAGAGACTGTTACTCTGTGTCTGCTGCAAAACTATTGGCCCTGACACCAGTGTGTTGCTCCACTGGGATCACCTTAACAGTTGAAAGCCAAGGAAAAGATTATATTCTATGGACAAAAGCAGCACAAACTAAAGGTAATTGGTGCTCAGGGAGGGCTTCAGGGGGGAATGGAAGATGAGGAGTAACCCCCACTAAGATGGGTTTGGGAAGGGATGCAGGATGCTCCCCAGTACGGGGAGCTCATTGAACTCATCAGCTTATCCTCACCTCTGTGGGACAGCAGATTGCCCCAGAGCTGTGCAGGGACAGACAGCAAGTCCAGGCACCCACCAGGGTGAAATGCTGCAGGTGGGCTGCCCGTGAAGGCAGATCACTGCCAGGCACTTGTTTCCAACATCACTGTCTAGATCTCCTGCCTGTGAGATGTTTGTTGTATGCCAGGCCAGAGAGCTGAGGAGGAATTTGGGAGCTGGGCACCAGAGAGATGCAGAGGACCTTGCCTGAGTGAGATGGAAAGCAAAATGAGGGACATCTGTGGCCTTGCAGTGACAGGGCTGTGACAAATGGAGCCATTACTCACTGTCTGCTGCCATGCAGAGATGTGAGATAAGGGGGAGCTGGCAAGTGGAGGAGCATGTGGAGGTGACCCAAACCTCAGCCTGGCTTTCCTGCTGATCACCTTGGCTCTATCTTCTCTACACAGCTACAAAGGAACTGAAACATCCAAAACTGAGCTAAATTTCATAATCATCTTAGGTGGAAAACAAACAAACAAGCAAAAGAAAAGAAGTGACTTTTTATTTTGCTGGTTTAAAGGAATAACAGCTAAGGTTTTGTTTCAAATCTAAAGGCTCTGCTGTGGTTTTTGGGTGGGAAATGATGGATAGAGCAGGAGGCTGAGTAAAATGAAACAAAAATGAAGATTTTTGTGTTTGTTTCGCACCAAGAAAAACATTCCAGGTCAAACAGAATGAAATTTCTCCTTGTTTTTCATTTGAATTTAGAAAAGAAAATAACGTATAAAATTTCATCTGACTGCCCCAAACCAAAAAGTCTTAGTGGTGAATTATCTCTGTTCTTGGAAGGAGCCACTATTTGCACAACTCTGGCTGCAACCTTTGAACTGCTGGCCAGCTGCTGTGTTGCAACCATGCTGTTGTTAATGTCAGCCCAGCAAGGCTTCAGGCGAGCTTGGGGAGCAGCACTTGACACCTGGAAGAGGAGTTCTCCCCTCAGTGTTTAAGCAGTTTAATGATATGCTGGGGAGAGGGGAGATTTATGCACTTCCGTGCAGGGTTATGCATTCCTTTTCCGTCACAGCTACTGATTTGTATTCACCACAGCGCAAGAATTTATGGAAGAAGGGAATCGATGTTTTATTGATATCTAAAAAACCTGTATGATGGATGTGCTAATTACATGCTTTTCACCCAGACCCCCTTTATTACACACAAACAAATGGCCCCGGTGCTATAATGAATGCAGGTAAAATATGCAACGGTCAAATTCCATGGAGAGGATGCGTGCAAGGGAGACCTTGCTTACGCCAGGGCAGAGACCTCAGCCCTTTGTTTAGCTTCTTCCTTGGCCAGAACTGAATTTTGTTTTCCTGTTGTCTATGACTCTATTTCCATTTAGCAGAAAATCACCTCCCTTGTCAGGCACAGGGGAACACGGCTCTTGCAGCCACGCTGTGGGCTCCTGGCTGCTATGGCATCGGTGGGCTCCCCAAAATACTGAGGGTGTGCATTTGCTCTGCCTTGCTAACAGGGGACACATGTGTTATAAATTGGTTCCACAACGGATCATAATCCAATTATGATTTTATTAATTATAGCAAGTAGAATATGAGCAAAGACAGCGCTGGACGATAGGGGAGTCTGCGCTCCGCCAACTGCCGTGCTGTGTAGCTCAAACAGTCCCATTTTATACGTCTTTTACTTCCGTGTTCATGACGTAGTGGAGGTACTCTGCGCATGCGTCAGTTGTTGCTAGGGGGTCTTTTTCTGCCTCCTGGTGGTCGTGGGGATGAAGGCAAGCCGTCTTCCTCCTGACTTTTTACCTCCTTTCAACATATGTCCTTCAAGGACAACATGTTGAAAATTGATAGTAAGGTATATTCATTAACATAGCAATGAATTTAAGAGGAAGCACATAACTGAGGATCCTCCCAGTTAGGTAGCCCTAACATTCTGTCAGGGCAACAGAAGTTTTTCTTCTTCCTTTAATTTTAAATAAAAAAAATAAAAATACGAAAAAAATTAAAGGGAAAAAGCCTCACCTGAAATATTTGCAAAACTACAAATAACCTGCAAAACTATAAATCTTACTAACCTTCCATGTTATATATATAAAAAAATAAATAAATAATGCTCTTCCCTCTGATAAAACAAGGAAATAAAGTAAAAATTAATAACAATATTAACAAAGTTAATACAATAGCCTTTTAAAGATCTAAGTATCAATGCACAAAATAGGATCCTTTGGGACATTATTCTCATCAGCCAGCACTGCATTGTCTGGAATACAACTTCCCAACTATTCTAGACCTCTAAGTCGTAACTAACCCCTTTGGTCACTTTTTACACTTTTCATAACCTTCCTGAAAGAAATTGAAAGCATGTCTCACTCGTGTACAAATGTTTCTGACAACGAAACCATATTTAAAATTGAACAGGGCTGGTGCTAATTCATAGTGCTGAAGTCACTTGAGTCAGAACTAATATTCGAGCAACCAAAAACCAAGCTTTGATAATAATCAAAGCTTGCAGAAAGCAAATTCAGACTAAACTAGGGTCTATTAGGACTTGAACAGC
>JAVHNF010029122.1:0-13804 GCA_034783455.1 Micropsitta finschii | reverse complement strand
GTCTGGACAGGAAAGCTGCTTGAATTCTTGCCATGTGTCCAGGTTTATTGAAACCTTTTTTTAACAGATACCAAACTTGAATATGCATTTGTGGAAATAATGTACAGACACATGACAGCGACTTTTGCTGCTTCAGTGTGTTAATGTTGTTTCAAAGGCTGAATGTGGGCTGGTCTCTCAGAAATCTCAGTTACAGCTCTGTTGTGGCAATAGGAACAAGTCATGTATGTTTATGAGCAAATCTCTCAGTCTTTATGCTTTGATCTTCTGCTTTATTGGATGGTTGGGTCTAAAGACTCCACCTGCCATGTTTTAGTGAGTGCCTTGCTAAGAACTTTTGATATATTACTCATGGTATGAATAATCTTTACTTTCAGACTCTGGTAGACGCTCTTCTGAATCTACCTGCATTGTGGAATACGGAAGAGCTGTGGACCTCAGCTACTTGCAGTACCTGGGGGAAGCTCAAGAAGCCATCCTTCAATGCCTGAAAGACTGTAAAGTTTGGTCTGCCTTGTATGATGGAGTAAACCCTGATCCAGACACTTTTATCCAAACGCTTGCTGAGGAGAACAATACAGATGTGGAACACCCCATGTTTCGGCTTCAGCAAAGGACACCTAGCATGTGTAGCTCCTCTCAAACAACTCCTTTTAGTGAGAAGATGCAGTTGGAGCTAGAATGGGATGATAGCTATGACACAGGGATTTCTCCTGGTTCTGATGTGAGCTCACCACAACCGTATGATGATCTGGGGAATGCAGAGATGCAGCCACCTGCAGAGCCACCAAAACACATCCAAGAAATGAAAAAAAGTGCCATCATGCTCATCAAAGGATCTTATATAGAGGAGTCAGACTTTCAGGATGATATTATGGTTTACAGGTTATGTGCCCAGAAGGATACTCAAGAGGATGACAACTCCAAGGAGAAAACTTTAAATACAGCCAGAGAGCATAAGGTCCAAAGCCAGACTGTAGTCAATGGGCCTCTTGCAAAGAGCCAACTGGAAATAGATGTGGATGAGCACAGTAAGAGAAATTCAAGCTTGACTCAAGGTGTAATGAAAGAACAAATAAACCAGCAAATGACTGAGATTGATCCACAGCCAGACAAAGAGCTGAAGCTTTCTCCTCAGGAGGCAGATCATAACTTAAGTGTAAGACTTCTGAGCACAGATGGTGAGGATTTCATTGCACAGTATGACAAAATTATTAAGGAACTGGATCCAAACAGTGCAAGCTTGGAGGAGCAGCAGTTGGGTACTCCTCACCCTGTCTCTCCTGCAGAAGAGGAGGAGGACTTTGAGAATTTCTCAGCAGACACCCCTTCTGCGGAGAGCGTGTCATCTCCCTTTGGACCAAAGGAGGATGTCTCTCTTAAGCACGCTGCAAGGAGCCAGAGTGCTCCATTTACAGGTGGAATGTTGTGTTAATGACATACATAACAAATACAGGAAGGCACATTGATTAAAGGTGTCCAAATGAGATCACACTGTGCAGCACACAGCACAAACACAGACCTGGCACTAAAGAGAGTATAGCCCAAATAGCTAAGACTGGCCCAAGAAGGCTGAGAGATCCAACATGAAAGTAGATCAGAGCAAGCAGTGTGGTGACAGCAAATGGTGGTGCTCAGGGGTCTTTTGGGTTGCTTTTTTTTCTTTTTGATAATTGTTTAAAATCTTGAGCAGGGGCTATGTTGTTTGTATGTGAGCACCCCATCACGCTAGAGGAAGCTTTTGCAGTTGAAATGGAATTAGAGTTACTATTCTAGTGTACAGAGCTCAGGTAAATAATCTGTTTTTCTGGTGGCTTTCATCTTTGGTGCTGTGGCATCACGTTGCCTTTTTCTCTCTCTGCTATTTCCCATTTTAGCACGAGGTGGCAGCACTTGTGCCCGGTCTGTACGTGCCTGTTTCCATGCTCTGCCCTGGCACCCTGTTCCTCCAGTGTCAGGTCAGCCCTCGCTGTTGGAGTATTTTTCCGTCTTGTGCCAGGCAGCATTTTAAGCTTGGTCTCCGCAGACAGTCCAAGCCATTCAGGAATGACAGTGCTGCCAGAGGTTAGAGTGGGCTTGTGATCTGTATTAGTACATCTCCTTGCACAAGGGTCTTCTGGTCTTTAATTGGGTTTCCTAGATACCACAGTCATACAAATAATAAAAAATGATAATGTATCTAGGTTTCCTCATCCAAAAGAAAGCCTCTATAAGATGGCTTCTTTTTCATTTTAAAGGATGGGGGAAAAGCGTTTGTGTCCTTTGAAATGAAGGCCTTTCTGGTCAGCTGTGGCCAGCATGTCTGGCACTGTTTCTTAATTGAAAAATTCAGCCTGTTTTTCCATCAATTTTCTAATTTTGCTGTGGTGACAATTTCCTATAGTACCAGAAGCTAATCACATTCAAACCTTTCTGTTTCCCATTACTTGCTGTCAAGCGCAGCTCAAAAATGTTGTTCCTGACTCTCGTTCTTCATCTTATCCCTCCCTCTGCTTGTTCCTTTCCAAAAAATCCACACCAAAACCACACAAAAAACTCACCTGCCCCAAACCCACAAACCCCCCCAACCAAGCAGAACAAAACAGTAAAAACAAACATGAAAAGTCTTGCTGTTTGCTCCCCATCCACATGTTTTACTCTTATGCTCTTTACCTTGCTTTAAAGAAGATCTTCATGATTGTAAGTAAGGAGGTTCTCATAACAATACCTCAGAAATGTTGAGATTGCAGTGTCTTTCAAATACAATGGTATATTTAATTTGGAATGCTATCTTTGTATATATGTGGTAAGGATTTTTGGTTGCTTTCACTGTTTTGGGATGCTGTCATGGGACTGTGGGCTTCTCTGCAGAATCAGATATCACACAGAGGCTCCCAAGAAGTGTGCAAAGATGCTCTTTTCAGGTCTGTGGATCTATGAAGAAAATGTCCTATGCATGTCTATGTGCAATTTTCCCCTGAGCGAGGAAGAATGTGGTGTTCAGGAACAGGAGAGCTTGACTTCATGGCCACATAAAAATGCACAGTCAGGAAAAGAATTATTTCTTTGACTTCTCATCAGTTAACCCTGTTTCTTTCAAGGCTTGCAAGTTCTGATTCTTGTCCCAGTCATTTCAGGGGGGAAAAAAAGTCACTCTACCACTGAGAAATTTTTGGATGTATTGGTACTCTCTGTTGCAGTGGCATACTGCACTTGTTACAAGTATTTAGGTTCAGCTTTACCTGCTTATCTTCCAAGTCTGATGTAGAGGAGAGAAACAGTGACGTCTCTCAACTCCTTCCCCTGCTATCTCTTTTGATACAGTAGTGTTCCCACTGCACTGTGGTCCTCAGGAGCTTTGTGGAAATGTCTCCATGAACATGAGAGGGGAAGCAGTAGTTTATGTAGGGACAGGAGAAACTCTGTCTCAGCAAAATGGCTTGGGATTTCTCCACTGGGTATCCAGGCAGGTGGGATTCCTGTAGGATATGATGTTAACCTTCACTCTGATGGCCAGCATGGTGGTTGAAAGGCAGCAGCCACATAAAGCCTTGTCAGCACCAGCCCTCTTTCCTTTCCTCTTCTGACCGAAGTTGTGTGTCATCATGATAAATGAGTCTTGAGGGAGTGCTTGCTTTGTACGCATGCTTGCTATAAAACATGATAGACTTCAGCCTTTAGTGAAGCTATGTTAGGTGAAGTAGCAGTGTACACGCTTCTGATTTGCTCCTTACTGTTGTGTTTGCCCAGAATTTCTTTAGCCTCTGCCATAGTTCACAGCAGGAATATTAAGCTGGGCTAAATTATGCCCAAGTAGCTCAAACATCAGCCATTTGTTAGCTGAGGGGCAGTGGCATGGGGTCAGATTATAGCTACCTGCTTGACCCGAGAAATGCCTGTGGCATGCATCTTGTGCCAGACACAAGGGTGGCATATTCAAAGCTAGCAGTGTTGTATCAACATCACCCAGGGATTCTTCTGCGTGGTTTCCCTAGCTTTTACACAGCCAGAATATGTGGTGGGACCGGGTGTGGGACAAGGGATGTTTCTAAGGCTTTATTTTTGTTTAGGTCACTTGTACAGACTGCCTCAAGCATCTCACCAGCTGTATTGTCTAATGATGTGTAGTATTTGGTTAAAGTCATGCTCAGCCTTGCAAACATTTCTTAAGCTTGAGAACTAGGGGTTTATGTACTTCCATGGTAAATGCTTTTGTACTTCAGCAGTTATCCTGCAGTAGGAATACACAAACTAAAGCTATAATTTATTGGTGACTTTTATATGATAAAGCCTACATCTACCAATAATTTTGTTTATAAATCTATTTCAATGTCTTCCCTGCTTTGTGTGACTCTTTGCAGTGCTGAAGATGCCATTTCTTGTGATGTGAGCTATCACAAATCTTGATTTTTATGTTTCAAGTAGAATGTTTATATTTCCTTTAGAACACAGGTTTTTTTATAATAAAGCTAGCTATAATTTCCTTTGCCCGGTCATAGAAATAAGGCACAACAAGAGTAACAAGGGCAGATTCTGTTTGCTTTGAAATTAGTGATACCATTCCAATTAAATTCAGGGGGAACAGAACAGTAGACCATAAGGTACTAGGCGAAGTCCTTACTGGTACATGGAAAGAAACTAGTTATGCATGTTAAATGTGCTATTAATGTGAACTGATTGGCTAGCTAACGAAAGTGCTTCTAATCACAAAGCTTTTAATACCTCTGTTAAGTGTATTTTGTCTGTTCAGATACAGTTTGTTTTTTCTCCCTATTGGCTTTAATGAGCGTGTGGGAGGTCTAATTTTGTTGGTTATGATAATCAAAATTCCTTTCAAATGCCTGTTTCCTGGATTTTAGGATTTTTCCTCTGTGGAAACAAAAGCATTGATTCCTTCTTGTTCTTCTCTTGCAGGACCGTTCATCAGCGTGGTGTTGTCAAAGCTGGAGAACATGCTGGAGAATTCCTTGCATGTCAATTTACTGCTTATTGGGATTATTACTCAGCTGGCAAGTTACCCACAGCCTCTTCTTCGTTCCTTTCTGCTCAACACCAACATGGTGTTCCAGCCTAGTGTGCGGTCACTTTATCAGGTATTTGACCACAGCTGTTAGCTGTACCTATTGGAACCATATTTTTGGTATCTCATTAAACCTTACGTTAGCTCTTTCCAGTTCCACCTGTTGCTTTTCCACCTGTCCGAGAGCCTCTCATCTGATTTCAGTGTTTTAATTACATTTGTAATGAAACTGGAAAGGAACTGGAAATTCTGTATGACCATAAGTTTTGTCATAACTCTATTTTAATGCAGCTAGAGAAAGCCTGAGTGTTCGGTCTGTGGCTGCACTGGGAGTGAGGCAGGAAGCAGTAATTGTTATTGCTGTTTTGGCAGGTGCTGGCATCTGTGAAAAATAAAATTGAACATTTTGCTTCTGTTGAAAAAGACTTCCCAGGTCTTCTCCTGGAGGCCCAGCAGTACTTGCTTTTTCGTGTGGACATGTCTGATGCTGCGGAAGAATTGCTAACCAAAGGTAAATGTTAACCATACTTGGAGGGGTGCTGGGTGGAATGACTCACCAGTTATCTCTCTCCTTTTCTGCAGAATGATTAAATGTAGGTGTGGTGTGGTGTGAATATCATCAGCCAGATGCATCCTTCTGATTTTAAACTGATGATACCCAGTAGGCTACAGTATATGGATCTATTTGGATATTCTTTGCTCTTAGAAGCTTTTCTTTGCTATCTACTAAGCAGAAAATGTCTTTTTAAAGGAGTAACAAAATCAGCTCTTGGCTTGCTGTCAGTTTGGCCATAAACAAACTTGCTTTCAAGGCATGAGGTGAGGTGGCATATGTGTATGATTTCATTTTATTTTTAGCCTGACCTTCAGTTAGTCATTGGTTCTTTTTTGATAAATGTTTGAGAGGACAGAAGTCCAGAATGAACTGGTTTCTGCAGCAACTGAGTAAGGCTTCGTGTCATGGCTTGGCCTACTACTGAAGGAGATAAATATTAATATTAGCCAGAAAACTTCTAATATGCTTTTTTGAATGAAACCCAAAGCAAAACAACAACAAAAGAAGGGGTGCGTGTGTGTGTGTGAAAGCCAGAACACTTCAAGAGTAGTGGGGAGTTAAACAGATATAATTCCAACAAGCTTTCCAGGGGACTTTTGTAACGTCTGCTGTTTCTCAAGCAAAGTGCACACTACACCTCTCTAGAGTGTTACGGGTATTTATACTGCCATGGGGAAAGGTAGTCAAAATAAGCAAAATGAAGAATCTTAAGTTCTAGCTAAGAACTTTCCAGGTGCAGCCAGGCAACTAATAGAGTTGGGACTCAGCCATGAGGGTGTGCTTGTTCTCAGCTTGCTGTTGAGCAGACAGTGTTCGGTACAGGTTTCCCTTAAAAGCCAACTTCATACATGATGGGGATGCATAAAATTGGCAAGAGCAGTGACTGCAGTGATTAAGAGCTGACTCAGCCACAGGGTTCAAGAGAGGCTGCACTATGGATGTGTGCTTGCTCATCATTAGGAGTCATTAATAATCACCTTCTGCCATTAATAATCACTCTGTGAAGATGTTGATACTTTTCTTGGGTTTCCAGAGGTGTGGGAAGCAGAACGTTTATTGTGCCATTTTAGTTGTGTTTTCATTTTCAAGGCTCTGAATAATAATATACCTAGTCAGCAGGGGCCGTGCTTCTAAGGCTTGCAGTACATCTAGTCTGTAGAATTATGATCTTGCTAAGGCTCTTTCTCAAAGAAATTAGACTGTGGAAGGTGCACTGCCATAAAGAAGCTGTTCATTGCAAACATCAGTAGCATTTTAGGCTCTACCATATTCTCGTGCCATAGATTAGAAAGCCTTACAACTAGATGGTACCGTAGGTAGCATGTGGGGATGAGATTAGGAGGCAACACTTAGAGTCCATTATTTCAGATGTTGGCAATAAGAGCTTTTATATAATGCATTCCCATCAGTTTTCTTCCATGGACTTCAGAATTTGCCAGGTTGACTCATGCTGGTCATTATTTAGGAATTCAAAATAAGACTGCTTAGTCATCCTCTTGGTACATTTTCTTCTGTGTTGTGACAACTCCTGCAAAGAGACGGAGAATAAATAAATGTCTGGATAACTGCAGACTTGGTTCCCCACAAGACTGGTGATGTGAGTCATTAAACTGTAACCCTAGGGGTAAGTTGGCTCAGTCATCCATCAACCCACTGTAGTTCATTATATTCGTTAAGAAGTTCAAGGTAGGAACAGCTACAATAATGCTAAATGAAAAAAATACAAAAGGAATTCCTGTAGAATTATTCACATTAGCTTGAATGCCACATTTGAGCATCGTGCAAACTGGCTGTCCTCTGGGTTATTTCCCCTAACCCCCCAAATGGAAGTAGTGAATAACCCCAAAATTTTAAGTACAGGTCTGAGCATAATTGGCCTCCTACAGAATTCACATCTGGAAAATGGAAGCCAGATTTACTGGGGGACACAAATGTAAGCCACAAATATTCTAGAGCATTTCTTTTCTTATGACAGTGATGGTCTTTGAATGTGTTTGAGCAGAAAAGGATAATTTGTTGTTTTCTGCTCGCGGTAGTATGTGGTTTCCTTATATAGTAGTTTGGGTTCTGGTTAGATATGTAGAGCTGCCGTGATGTAGATCCCATATGAAATGCTGCCCCTCTTTCATGTGTGTAGGTGACACTGTCTTCAAAGTATTCAGTTTTTCAACTGTATGATTCAGTTTGCACCCTCACTTTAGAAAGAAGTGGACAATCCTGGTCAAAAAGAAATGTCAAATCTCTGGTGTCTAGAACAGCTTTCTGTGTTTCTTTTCCTCACCACCACCCCCCACCACCCCCACGCAGATAAGTGTAAATCAAAATGATTTTTAGAAAAAAGTATCAATTTGGATGCTTTTTGAAGGAAAGAGTTTAAAAACGAGTAATCTGTGACAGTATCCTCGCATTTGAGTTACATTGGCTGAACTGTTGTAAAAAGTTTAAGATATTAATTATGAAACATTTTGGTGTTAGAAAATCTAAAAAAACAATCTTCAAGGGAAGCTCAAAACTTTGTCTTTTCATTGTAATTCATAATTTAAGTTGTTTTCCTCCCACAGACAGACTTTTCCACAGCACTGAAATTCCTGTACTGTGTCTGTAGTAGGCATTTGTAGAATAACAATATGAATGATTGATAAGTCTGGAGTCAGAAAGGTTTTTGAAACTCCAGAAAAGTATAACTCTCTTAGGTGATTAAGATGAACATTTCTTTTGAGTATTTGGAAACGTACAGTAATCCCACAGTGCGTCAGGAAAGCTACAGGACAAAAGTGCAGGGGTGTTGAACAGAGGGATTGCTCTGCTGCATTCGGTGAGGCATTCATCTACTGGTCCTTGGTCTTCACACTGGCTGCTTGGAGAGGTTTCAGAAAATGGGTGCTGTAACCTGTTGTTTTAACACAAACTTCCTGCACTTCAGAGGCAACCTCTTCTTCAGGCAGCAAGGTAGTGTGGCTTACCTGCTATGAATTAGTCTGACAGTCCCTTATGTTTTTTGATGACTTACTTACACAGCTCATGAGAACATCCACTCATAAGTTAGACAGGATTTTGTCTCTCTCTGCTTCTGGCCTCAATGACACCTTGTGGCAGTGAGTTCTGCAGGTTAATTTTTCTTTGTACAGTATTTATTTCCATCAGTGTTACATTGTGTCACCTTTTTAGTTTCTCTAAATTAATTATCATCTAATTAAAGCTCTGTTGTGCTTCAAGTTGAAGCAAGGAGCAATTGATTGAAATTTAAGTGCTGCTGTTACTGTAATTCCATGCATTCTGATGCTTAAGCTCTGATCCTCTGAACTCTGGCAGCAGAGATCAGGTAGCAAAGCACACAGTGGTTTTCGATCACCCTTTTCTTACTGTTTAGCTGCTTTACAGTGAGTTGAAGGTAAGTGCAGTGAGTGGGGACCACAGCTGTAGAAAACTCAACTTTTCAAACGTTTTTTCCCTTAGTTTCAACTTTCTTCAAACTCTCATGGTGATGTGGTAACTCAGCCTCAAATCCATTTGCACGATGATTCATGGGGAGAGGATAGAGAAAGAAAGAGAGAAGTAAAGCCCAAGCTGTATTTTGATCTGGGGGAGGGCTAGAGCATAGTATCATTTAAAATGAGACAAACATGCTGGGTCTAGACGGGTAGATATTATCTACTATTTCATAAGGTAAATCCATATTACTCTTCCCCTTGACTCCTCTTCTGCCCACATATTTCTGTCATCAGAGCTGGAACTGAATAATGTATAACCTAGGGAAAGAGAGCTAATAAAAAATGCAATAGAATCAGGCCATGTAGAGCTTTAAAATGTTGGATTAGTGGAGTATCTCCCTGCATGGTCTGGGTACAGCAAACTACACCTCTGAACATAACCCTCCTAAACTGGGTTTTGGACACTGTGCAAATACCAGGTATGCTTAATATACTGAATCTTTTTGTTTTCTTTTTTTTGTCCTATACTCTTGCTCTCTTCCTCTTTTTCCTGGCTTTAGGTAATATCCAGCACACCAGCAACATAGGGAAAGGAAAGAACTTCTCTGAAGCTTACCCAGCGGTATTCCAGCCTTTCCTGGTACAGAAAAGAAAGAAAGGCCTGGCTCATCCCAGCTTTCCTGCACACGTGAGGAATGCCGTACTCGCAGCTGCCCTCTTCCCGGAGTTCCTGAAGGAGCTGGCAGCTCTTGCCCAGGAACATTCCATTTTATGTTACAAAATACTGGGGGACTTTGAGGATTATTATTAGTGGGGTTTTAAAATGTGTTTTAAAAAAAGCTTTTGGAGTTCAAACAGGTTTTTAATGCAAAGCTGCTTACAAAAGAAGGTTGTACTTCAATAATTCCTGAAAATACTTGATTTGGAGGGGGAAGGAGGAGAGATAATGTTATTCCATGTTACCTTATATTAGGCCTTATAATTTCCCTCTGTGCTATGTAACTTATTT
This sequence comes from Micropsitta finschii, assembly GCA_034783455.1. Classification (NCBI taxonomy): domain Eukaryota; kingdom Metazoa; phylum Chordata; class Aves; order Psittaciformes; family Psittacidae; genus Micropsitta; species Micropsitta finschii. Next base: position 3,809 of record JAVHNF010029122.1, on the reverse strand, counting down.
AAGAGATTTCTGATACTGCTCCTACTGCAGGTCCCTACTTTATCTCCTCCTCTTTACCCAACCACCTTCTTTAGTGTCACTGAATCCTGTTGAATCTCTGCAATGGACACTTGTTGGGTGGCTACAAGAGGCAAACATTTTAGCTTTTTCTGTTCCAGAAATTCTCTTCTGGATAACTTGTTAGAAGAAGTTTGGAAAAACATTGTCCCCTGGGGACAGTTCAGAGTATAAAAACATATGCAAAATCTGCACAAAACCCCTTTTTGTGAAGGGTTGTGCTGCTTCATGTGTTTGTCTTGTTGCCCCCTTCCCTTCCTTTTCCCTGAAATGGGCTTCTTACCAATCCACATCTAAAGCCCTTTTTAACCAGCGGCTCTGCTTTGTTGAATTCAAGTGATCTTATGTGTGTTAAACCCATGACTAGCTGAAAGCAGGTGCTGGACCCTACACATACCATATTGCCTTATGTTACAGACAGATCTGCAGCTATCAGCTGTTGGTCTTTGAAGTCAAATGAACTGTGTAAGTGGATGTGGATTGCAGACTGCCTGGAATTCTCCTTGCAGTTTCTAAGCATTCTTTCATAACTACTGCATTGCTACCTAAACTCTTCAGCATGCCTTATTTAGTAAGATTTGCACAAAGTACAGAACAAAATGTTTCTATGCAAGTTGTAATTAGTATGTAGTTTGGTTTTATGCTTATTTTAATAAGCTAAAGAAAGGTATTTAATATCTTTCAGTAGTATTAGAAGGGCAGCGGGCTGGTTTTTGTCTTTTTTTAATGGAAAAGGTTGGCTTGCTCCTGAAAGCTGTTCTGGTTTATTGTTATGTTTTTAGTTAAGGGAAAGTTAAATACTGTTTGTTTACTTTTAATTTAGGTGTTGACTTTTCCTAATATTGCACTTTTGGGATGGTGAGGGGAGGACCAGACTATTCACCAGCTGTAGAAAATGAAGGGGTAACAGGGAACGCTGTCTGCTGGTGACTAACTGCTTGAAAAATTCTCTTGTGAGTAATGGGCTTCATTAGAAGAACCTAAACATGATGAATTGGTGCATCACCATGGCATTTTGTCTTATCTTAGTAGTATAATTGTGCTTCCAGTGTGCTGTAGTTGGCTACATAAAGAGGAACTTGGTTCAAGAAAGCCTTAAACCCTTTAGTCCAGGAAAGAAACTCACAGTGACTCCAGGAAATCTGAAGAAACAGAAATCAGAAATAACACTGGCATATCTTAGTTCTCCTCCTCACTGTAATTACCCTGTAATGTGGGATCCTCCACTTAATCGCATCCTGAATTCTGAAACATGCTTTCTCAGAGGTTGCAAGGGAAAAGAACACTTAAAAAACAAATGCACTCCAGTACAGTCTAATTAATTACAGTTAAATTCCTGTGGGATCTGCAGTACAATTTAAGCTCCTAAATCCTTTAGATGCTTCTGCAAAGTTCTACCTTGAATCTCCAAGCTGTGAGATGCATTCATTGTGTCAGACTGCTGTAGGCTATTCCAAGGAAAAGAATTAATCACAAAGTGTATCTCTAACAAAATCCTTCTCCGAGTCCATCTCCACTTGGTTGCTGTACAGTCTTCCTTCCACCATGGCTGGGGATAATGTTGCTTCCTAGCTGACTCTCTGGTTTGCTTTCACTTCTAACTTGTTTAGCTTTTTAGGCACCATTGCATCAGCCTCATGTAAATCACCTACTGGCCTCCACATGGCCCTGTTTCACCTCACAAGCTTCCTTGGAAGCTGAAGTCAATGCTCTGGGGTTTTCTTACATCTTGGTTGTCAAGGTTTGAGAGCGCTGTTTCTTTTTTCCCCTGCATTGTTGCTGTAAAAAGCTAAAGGGCAAATTAAGGTTTGTTTTTTGTTTTTTTTTCCTTAAACCTTGCCCTGGGCCATAGTGGGTTCTTTCCTTGCACCCCCATTCCTGCTCCCAGTATTAGCAGTAGCATCATCTTTTGTGCTGGACTCACAACATTGTGTGTGGAAAGTGTTTTAGCTTTGTGTATGTGGGGTCAGTGCTTGCTCTTCTTGCCTATTCAGGTAGGAGCAATAGACAAAGTACCAAGTAAGTGAGACTATTAGAGGTTCAGAAACAAGTGCTAAATTGCAGAAGGAATCCAGTCCTTTTTCTGAAGGACTTTTAAAAAAGGAATGAAAAACTATTTTGATTTTCTTTTTTGTAAAGAGAGAGTTCTGCAGTGCTGTGCTCAAGGCAGGAAGGTTACAGTGTGAACACTCCCTTCCCTTGTTTTAATTCTAAAAGAAGAATCTTTATTTGCTGGGCAGAAGAGATTTCTTTTGAGACTGTTAATTTTAACCAGTGCTTTCAACAAATGCACAAAGTCAGGGCAGTTTCGTCTCAGCAGGTCTGTTAAGCTACATGGGGATTTTAAAATGTGGACTGCTCAAAAAAGCATCTGTAAATTTGAGGAAGCCTAGGATTTACCTCATAAGCTGCACTAGAGCTTATGCTCTACATCCAGTAGGATAAATTCAGCCTTTGAAATCTGGAGCTGTGTGGAAGGCTTCTTGCTGAAAGGTCAGAACTGTGTTTATGTGCTGTGTCCCCTTGCGAATGGGAGAGCTGTCTGTCAGCTCCCCAAAAGCAAGAGGTGGGTGAATGCAGTGACCCTGGCTCTGGCCTGGAAAAAAGGTGATCATAAGTGTAACTTCATGTTACTTGCTTCCTGAGCAGGATCAGACCTTCAGCTAAGTCTGTGCATAACATCAGGCACCCAGCAAAAATAAATGTTGTCAGGAATTGCATATCCTGTCTTCAGGAACCTGTGATTTAGCTTTAAAATGTTGGTCTTTTGAGATTAATCACCTCCATGAGCACAAGGGTAATCCCATCTCGTACCAGTGATACATCTTCTTCCAGAAAGCCTCTGTGATCCCAGCGGTGTATCAGCTGGTAGATCTCCATGGTGGACGTGGTGTTACACTGCTTCTTCCCAGAGTGAGGAAATGCCTGTGTGTGACTTGAGCAGTCTCTCTTCAACACATTGTCTCAGCATCCGTTGGAAGTGAGGTGTCTTGGCTTTGGCAGATCTATTCCAAAACCTGCAGGTGGTGGCTCAGTGATACCAAAGTTAATTTCCAATCTCCTGCTCGATGTTTCATACTGTGAATGCTACATTTCCAGTGATGTAGCCGTCAAGTGTGTTTTTAAACTGTTCTGGTGCAGCAACGAATCCTTCTAGCAATCTCAACCTGCTATTTTATGTTGTTTTGTTTTTCAACCTGCCTAGAAAGGCAGCACTTCGTTTTCTGACAGTTGTAGCTGTTTGCTTTTACCTTTGACCGTATTTGGATGACTTCTGGGTTAGTCTCAGCACACAGACACACATGGGTTTTGTTAATTGGGCTAACACACTAGGCAACTGTCATTCAAAACACCTTCTCCTTTGCACGTGCTGATCTTTGGACAAGTTCAGTCAGCTGCAATTCATGTGCTGTGTTCTTGGCCTTGCTTCCTGCCTCTTTATGGTTGTATTCTGGGCATTTTCCTTACAGTCGATCTTTTCCATGTGTGCCCTGGAGAAAACTCTGGTATTTCAAATGAGATCAAGTTGTTGGTGTTGCAGTTTTGGATGTCCTATTTTGGATGTCTTTCTGTCCTGGGAACCTCTGACCTTGGTTTGAAAGAACATATGAGAGCTTCTCTTCTCAGCTGTATTCCATGAAGATGAGAAAATTCCCACCGGCAGGCATGAGCTGTCCCATCATCAGTGGTCCCAGAGAATGAGATAGCTGCTGGGCTTCAGAAGTACAATTTCCCTTTCCTACCAACACCTG
>JAVHNF010029118.1:2088-12268 GCA_034783455.1 Micropsitta finschii | reverse complement strand
TCCCCCCTTGCCTCCTGGCCTTTTCCCTTCCCACATTTTCATTCTTCCACCCCCTCCTCGTCTTTCCTCCCTGCCTATTCATCCTTCCTCCTAGCCTTTCCCCTGACCTTCTTCGCATCTCTATCGGCCCCCCCACACACACCTCCCGCGCCCCGCTTTAGCCCCCGCCTCAGTCCGTCCCCGTCCCCGCATTTCCACCTTTGCCGGCTGCAGCGCGCCGAGGGCCAACTTGCCGGAGCCGCAGCCGCCACCGCCGCCTCCCTTCCCTCCGCAGCCGGAGCCGCTCTCACACACAGACCAGACAGACAGACAAGACACGCTGGCAGGAGGACGCGCAAACACGCGCGCAGCCCCGCGAGCGGAGGTACCTCTCCGAGGCGCTCCCGCTCCTCCGGCGCGCAACGTGCACCTCCAGCTCCAAGCGCAGCCCCGGCACGTCGGGTACCCCCTTCCTCCTACTCCTCTTCCTTCTTCTCCTCCTCCCCTTCCCTCTTCGCCCGCCCCCTTCACAGACGCCAGGAAGAGGGGGGCAAACCCGCCGGCCGCGCCGTATCCGCCCCGCCCCGCCTCGCATTGTCCCGCCTAGTCCCGGAATGGTTGGGTCCTGTCCCGCGGGGAGCTGCGCCCCCACGGAGTCTCCGCGCATCCTCCCCCGCGCCCCGCCGCGGTCGGGTTACCCGGCCGGCTGCGAGCCCTCTCCTGTTACAGCAGCCCGCTCCAGGCTGTACCCTCTGCCGTGCCGCCGCTGAGGGGAGCGCTGCTGCTTCCTCCTCCTCCTTGTCCTTCCCTTCCCGCGCCAGGGCTGGCGCCATGGCTGGGGGCGCTGGGCCGCGCCGCGCACCCTAACGGAGCGGTGCCCGCCCCCGCCGCGAGGTACAGGGCCCGGCACTGCGCGGGCCGTGGCCCTTGGGGCGAGCTGGAGAGCAGTCGGGCAGGCTGAGGGGGGAAGAAGGCGGCCGCGCCGTGGGGCAGCTCGTAGCGTTGTGGGGCAGCTCGTAGCGTTGTGGGGCAGCTCGTAGCGTTGTCCGGCGGGAAGAGGAGAGCCGGGAGCGTGAAGGAGGTGGACGGACAGGGCCAGGCAGGCGGGAAGAGGAAAGGGGGCTGAGGCAAGGGGCTTCTGCTGTTGCTCGCAGGCTCCATTCATCTGTGGCTCCTCCCTTCTCGCAGGCTTGAGGGTCGCGTCCTGGTATCGAAAGGAAGAGTCAAAAATGAGCCTCGCTGCGAGCTGAGCTGTTGCTCCTGAAACTGGGGGAGGACGTGGACTGCACAGAGGCCGTCCTTGCATTTCATGGTCCATCAGCCCGACAGCATTTTGGCTTTGAATCCGTCTTGCTGCTACCTGTTCCTGGACAGTGTCGGGGAGGAGAAGAGGCACCAACCCACCATGTCTCGTTACAGCCTCCATAATCTCCTGGACTGGATGTATGGGGGTGTGGACCCCAGCTTTGCTGGTAACGGGGGTCCAGAATGCGCGGCCTTTCTCTCTGGGCAGCAGCGTCTTCTGGAGAGTGCGGTCTTCCTCAGTGTGGGGATCGTGGAGATTCTTCTGTCCCTCTGGAAACTCAGGCAGCTGCATTTGAGGGACCTGGAGGCTCATCTGCTGCAGCAGCCCCAGACTAAGCAGGAGAGCTTGGGCAAGAATGTGCTGCTGGCGGTGCTGTGTCTCATCTTCGGGCTGGAGATGGGGTTCAAGTTCGCTACCAGGACTGTCATTTACCTCCTAAATCCTTGTCACGTTGTTACCATGATGCAGGTAAGGCTTGTGTTCAGTCACCAGGAAGTTTGCTTTGGTTTTATACCTGCGGTGTTTTCCCCTCAGTCGGTTTGTGGGACAAAAGTACAAATGCCAGGAACTTGTATAAACATTTTAAACCTGACTTAGTTTTTAATCAACTGATTTGAAATCTGTGAAAAACCCAAGAAGCATGAAAAGGTGAAATTATAGCTATGACTAATGTCCAAATCCCTGGTTGAGAATGGAAAAAATTAAGGCAGCCTCACCACTCTCTTGTACCTGATCCTTGTTTCAGGAGTAGAAAATGCTGTATCTACTGACAGCAGAGGTGAAATTTGCATCAGGTTTAATGAAACCAAGATTATTGTTAAAGCAGCTGTGTGACTTACATGCAACTTCTTCAGGCAAGCGGCTGTTAGGGCTGTGACTGTATTTTGTCAAGGTGTCGAAGAAAACAAATAGCTCTCAATTTTGTGCAGTGTTGGTTTAATGGTAAGGGAGGAAGTGTTACCTGTGTCTGATACATGGGGTGGACAAGATGATCTGGATTAATAGCTATGGGTAAACTCTGTGCTTTAATAACTTGTGGCTTGGTTGTTGACGCATGGGTATGTGCAATTTGTGTAGCTTCCAAAATAATAGCAACATTCATAAACATTACTAAAAGCTTACAAGCTCAATAGTCCTGTGCAAATACTTAACTATCAGTTTCACTGAGCCTGGTAAGGAGTGTGAGAGAGGTTAAAAAGTTACTAGTATTTTGTATAACTTTGCTAATATTGTGCATTCAACACTGGACAATTTACAAAATTTAAGCTCAAGAATTAGTAGAAGAATGGCAAAAAGGCTTTCATAAAAGCTGCCATGATAACAACACCTGTAAGATCGGTACCGTGAAAATCAGACCATTGCCACTCTTAGACTCCCTTTGCAGCATGCTGGGTGAACTGGGCTGTATCAGATCAAACCAGTTGATAGCTTCACTCCTGGAGAGCATTTCCTAACAGGAATGGAAACATCGTTTCTGGTTGTACCAAAGGTTTAGGGGAGATGAGTATTATCCCAAGAGGGAGAAAACAAGCTTTTATAGCAGTATGCAAGACCTTTACAGGAATCAACTTACAGTTCCAGACCTGAATTAGCAGGTTGTATAAATTCCTAAGCAATGATACAATGTTAGCTCGGGATTTTACACCATTCAACACTTGCTTCCTAGGAAGTTGTAACAATTGCTTTGCAACCAGTTAGTATTGCTAATGAAGAGGAAAGTAGAAGGTATGCAACAGCTGTAGAAATAATTATAATATAGTCACATTCTATTTCCTGGCAGTACTTAATGTTTAGTAGAAAATCTTCCTAATAATTTTCTGTGAAGAAAGTGAGCAAATGTTACCATTATGATTTGAAAGTTTACTTGTCTTGGTCTGGTATTTTAATATGATGTTATGATAAGCATTCAACAAAAGCTAATGCCTCGTGTATGTGTGTGGCAGCTGGTATGGCTTACCTCATGCATTAATGCTCTCCTGAGGAAGTGTAACCTCTGTAATTAGCATGGGCACTTCTTGATCTCTTTTTGACCTATTGTGAAGTTTTTTCTAATAATTGTATTCTAATTACTCATTAGAAATGTGAAATTGAGAAGGTGGATATGTGTAAAATTCAGATGCCATGCCTCTTCATCCTCAAAGGGATGTGTTAGAAATAGGTCTGAGCTTAATGTAGAGAGGGAAAATGGCTGCAAATCTAACAGCTTTCATCAAAGAAAACAGGTTACATACAAAGATAGTAAATGAACTCCATCAGTAGAAAAGTAATATGTAGTAGTTGGAATCTTGCAAGCATTATTTTTCTGGCCTGAATTTCATAAGGGCAACAGGTTGGCAGGATGAAATACATGAAAATATAATTTATCCTTCGCTTCTGTTCTCAAAGTAATTTGTACATAATCCTGCTGTTGGACCTAAACAGTAGGATGAACAAAGTAGGATGTGAGAGGTGAAACAAGCTACAGCAATCAAGATCGCTTCAAAGGGAAGCCAACAGTGGCTGCTTTTAATGGTCTCTCACTCAATTTCTGTTTTCTTCAGTTGAGAGTGTTTCACCTTAGAGCATCAAAGGCTCTGGTCTCTGAGCCAAAAATATTTGGAACTGGAAATTATCCTTCTGACTTTCTCTGCAGAAAATCCCTGCTCTTAAAAGGCCTAAGACTGAAATGAAGTCACAAAGTGGGAATTACACCTTGTGATGTAGACAAAAACTGCATAATACAATGGATACAGAGTTATACAACTGAGTCTGTTTTGATCAGGCATCTGATTTCTGCCGATCACCCCAACCTGTGTTCAAATCAAATCTTTTTCATAAGTGGGAAGAACTAGTTTAGATGTGTCATTGCGAGGATGAAGTGTTGATCAAGTGAACATATTTACTTGCCTAAACAGTTGTCATGGTTAAATAGATTCAGAGAATTCGTTGCTGTCCTGCAGTTGAATTATGTAATAGTACTACACGTTTCTGGCCACAGTCTTGCTTTTGGCTTCTTGCATAGATTTTGAAGGAAGAATAGCAGTATTTCTTCAGCAGTGACATAAGTGTAGGATCATTGAGAGAGAAATACGTCAATTTTTAAAAGACTTAAAAATTTACTTTAAACCAAAGGTGAATGGAAACTTCTGCCGTTTCCTGGACAGTTACCTGGTGGGATGTTTTTGTGCAGGGCATCATGACTGTGCGGTACAGCGAGGAGGAAGCCTATGAATGAATACTGAGCTCTTTCTTTACATAGAGACTGGTCTCACTGAAAGTTGTTTGAATACCTTTATGAAATGGAGCCCAAACTCACTCTCTTTTTAGGACTGAGGATATGATTAGGCTGATGATACTGCTATAAACCTGGTGTGAAAGGGTATCCTGAAAGGGAAAGACCAAGTCTACCAGGGTGTTGCAAACCTTTTCTCCTTTGCATAGCAAGAAGGAATTCATAATATATTAAGGAGACCAAGTGTTACATTTTCAAGACATTAATCCTTTTGAGTATTATAGAACCATAATTAGTGTATTGAAATTGAAGATGTTAAGGAAGTCTTTCCAAGTTTCTGATTTTGCAGTGTAAAAGGGAAGAATCACCCTTAACCAAATTGCTGCACTTAAGGACTGACATTTGTCTGGAATGAAGAAAATGTTTTTGGAGGAAACACCTGTGTTGCTGGATGATTAATTCAAACAGTGACACTTCTAGACAAAGAGAAGTAAATTAAAGGGGAAGTGACAAGTGGAAAAAAGGCAAGGGGAAGGAGTTTAGGGGAGTCCATTTTCATCCAGTGATCTCAGTCTGATGTTTGAATAACTAAAACCAGTGCTAAGTGCATCTGCAGTCCAGTAAATACTAAATCCTATGTTCATTATTTCCAGTGTTAGCTTCTTTAGAGTTCTGGATCCTTTCTGTCCTCCGCAGAAAGGCTACTGTGTATTGGGAAAGGATGGGTTGGTTTTGGTACTTACCTAGTAAACATAGCTTGCCTGAATTGTGCATTGTTTGGGAGTATGTCCCAAAATATGTATCAAATTAATTCTCTCCCTTTCCCCTCCTCCCTCCTCCTTTGTTGTTGTTGGTTTTGTGTTTGTTGTTTTTTTCCTGTTTTTTAACCTTGGAAAAAAATCCGATTACATGGTCAAATGTCATTCTTCAAGTGTGAATCTGATTTTAATTTGCATCTACGGCTCCTAAATGCTTTTCAATATTTGGAAGAATTCAGTTAAATTGCGTATGGTTTTCCATATTCTAGCTCTTCAAAACCTTGAACTAAAATTAAAGGATTATTTATATCCTATTATTTGGGAGTGAGTATGAAGAGCCTTTGCTTACAGAAATTCAGTAAATTTTTCAAGAAAAAACAATGAATTGTGTTATTGGGTTACATCAGTAACAGCAAGTAAAAGTTGCTGTTATTCCATTTTTAAAGGAATAACTCCATTCTGAGTTATTCCATATTTAAAGGGTAGCAGTATTCTAAATTGAAGATGATTTTCAGTAGTTTTGTTCACTGCTTAATGTACTAAGATTTTTGGGCAAGATGTAGTGCAGTGCAGCAAAATTTCTAATGAACATATGTACATTTTTCAAAATGTAAGTCTCTAAATGTAAGCTTCTGAATCTCCCTTTTTGTGTGTGTGCATAATTCCCTTATCTATGTCATTTTTTTTGTGTATGCCTCCCATGTTCCAAACCCTGATACTGGTCCTTGCAGAACTTTGAATTTTCAAAGCAGCTCAGAAGACAGGGCTCAGTTTCAAGAGATATGATAGAACTGAAATTTAGTAGCATTTGGTATGGTAAGGATTGTAAAAAAATATTTGAGAAAAACAAGGCTATGCATTGGAGTATAGTATGATTTAGTCCCAAATCAGTACATTTAGGAGATGCACAAGACTGTTGTAGCAAGGTCAGCAATCCTTTGGGTGCTCTGATATGCTCTCCGGGAGACATAATCTTCAGCACTTTAGTGGAAGATGTGTGTAATGGCAGCTCACAAATCTCTTGCATCATGAAGTTTGCAGTGTGGTTTTTACCTCTGTGTAATGCACAAGTCTGTCTTTTTACAACTGCACATTAACTTGTGATACTTCCTCTTAGTTCTGATTGCTCGAGAGGAAAATCACCAGAGTATGTGATGAAAAAGGGCATATGAAGAATAATTAAAGCACTGAAAGCACCAGTAGTTCTTGGTGGGAAGAACTTATCTTAGAAGAGTGCATCTCTTATCTTAGAAGAGTGCATTTTATTGCTACAAAGATGATAGCAGCTCAGGGGCCATAGATATGACCTGACAGATCATGAGACAAATTGTCAGTTCCTTTATACTTGGGATGCTCCAGAGCTATTAATTTGGCTTTCAGAAAACCCATGGCTTGCTTGTATTGGCCAGTCTGTTCTTGGTTCCAAGAAGGATTAATTTTTTCTTAATTGTTATAATTTATTTTGAAGCTGTGGTTTTGTTGTGTTTAAAAACAGTCAATTGAAGTGTAGAGACTTGAACCGATACCATAATTAATGTTGTAATTATTTATTGAGCTGAGGAAAAGCTTTTCTGTGATAATTTTAATGCAGTAGTTTGTTTCACCATTGTGCTCATTTTTAGTAAATCCCAGCATATAGTAGAGACATTGAGAAATATTAATATGAGGCAAGGGAAGGATTTGTATTCAGAAATAAGTAATTTTAAATTTAGTATGGAAGAATAGACAGATGTGTCTTAAGGCTGTCAATCACAGTTTGCTTGCTTTGAAGAGTTTACAGTTCAGCCATTTCAACTCGGACAAGGTTTGGCCAGTGCATGCTCTATCTTGAGCTAAAAATGCGCGTGCTTCAGTCAAGGTGATGGGGATTGTGGTAATACGTTGTGCTACTGATGAATGTTCTGTTTGAGGAACTGGAGATTCAAGCTCTAGGTTAAGCCTTTTGTTTTAAAGTTGCTAGAATTTGGAGAAGAATATATAAAGTGGGGAATTGACAAGAATTAATCTAAAAAGGAGTAGGGATTGCATGATTGGAAATTTTAAGTGAAAAAGCTTAACTTTATTACCCCAACTGTTTACACTGAGGGTTATTGTCTAAAGGCTATTAGGTGAATCCTTAGGTAATCAGGTATTGGTTTGTTTTGATGAGATCATCATAGATTTAAAGCAAACAGCAACCAAAGTGTAATGTTTAGTTTGAGCAACATGTTATGGAGACACAGGCTTTTTTTTTTTTTCCCATTTCTTTTTCACTCTTCTGTGTGTTTTGTTTGAGAACGGAGCTGTTAAGAATTGTTTCAGTGTTCTCTCCAGTGTTGTAATGTATCACTCTTGGCAGTAACATATTTTTAGGGTGGATTTTTTAACCTATTTAGCAGTTTCACACACCATTCCCTGTAGGCCATTTGCTAGCGGTTTAAACATGCCTCAGGAATATCTGCCTGATATCTTTAGGAGCCTCAGTGGAGCGGTGGACTAAATCAAATAGCAGCAGTAACCATACTGGACACCTTGTAAGTTCCAAAGATCAGGATGACTTTGATCTAATGATTTACATTCTAAAAGCCATTTTCTTGTCGTCTCCCTTTCACTGCTGTAAATGTTTGTGTTCCTGGTCACAGATTGTGAGTTTTACTGCAGTGGTTGTACATCAACCACATTCAGTGTAGCAGCTGGAACTGTGTTGATGTTCACTGTAGACAAGTTCTGTACTGTGTGTGAATTGGAAACTGGGACTTATGTTTCTTGTGACACTTCCTCAGGGCTTTAGATAGATGGGGTAAGGATTTACATTTATTCAGATTGCCAAGTAATTAGTCAAATGATTTACTTATTTATATTTTAATGCTTTGGTAGTGCCAACTTAAATTATCAGGAATATGATGTTACATGCCATAGCTTTTAATAGATTGTGTTCTGTTTCTTTGGCCACAATTATCTGTAATAATGAAGCTATTACTTATTATCCTGCTGTGTTTAAAGACTACAAATTTCTGTTGTAAAATCCTACAGGTTGAGGAATTTTGAGCTGTGACAAGAAAAAGGTGTTGGTGACTTGAGGTAAAGTAGAGCAGGACTTTTCTATGATGGCTTTGCTTCTGTAGGAAACTGATATGAAATGTCATGATTGGGGCAGAAGTACTGAAAGTGAATGTGATGAGTATATATGTACATTAGAATCTCATTGCGAGGCCAGATAAGTTTTTGATTGTTGGGTTTTGCTAAAGCATTAAGCTAGGGATGGGGAATGAACTAACCCACCAGTAGTGAAGAGCTGGTGCAGGTAGTGATTAGAGAAGAAGGAAGAAGAAACAACCTGTGACACTTTTTCTCTGAAATAGTAATTCCCAAGATGTGATAACTAATGCTACTGCACACATAGAAAGACTTATGTTAATAATTAATCCTAAAATATAACAAGTCTAGAAATCTTTCACCTAAGACTGTAAAAGGGAAGGGGTGAGTTCGGGTTTGTTGGGTAAACTAGCTAAGCCTGTGGAAGGGGAGACATACAGAATGTCCCAATGAATATATATCATTGCAGAAAATGGGAATTGTTCAACCTGCTACTCTTCTTTCATCCCTGGGTAAAACTGGGAGGTTGGAAGGAGGGACAGGTAGCTCCCAAAGTCTGATTTATGTAATACAGAAACTACCTTTATTGTAGTATTACTTAATGCTCTGTCAGCGATGTTCCTTTGAATCATGAGTATTCTTAACACTAGATTAACAATTCCACAGGGCATATTCATTAATCCCTGAACCTGTCTGGTAGGTGCAGTAAGGCAGCTGTGATTTTTATGCTGAAATATTAAATGCATTCAATTTGTTGCTCTTTAGCAATGAGAATGTAACATCTTTTGACCTCTTTTCTCTTTTCAGCTTTTTTTCAGCTGAACTTGTCAAACCACAGCTATGATATTGCTGGGGTTTCGCAAGTTACCTTTTAGAAGGCAAATAAATGGCTTTTAAGGGCTGTGGCTCTTCTGGGTTGGGTTGATAGTTTGTATAAAACCAGCTGCTGAAGCAAAGCTGTCTGATGGAGTTGTTAAACCATTACTTTCTGCTGAATGATAGGGTAATTGTTTTAAACTTTATTTTTAGAGTTAAGTAGCAAAATCTTCTACATTTTTGAAGTTATCAAGCTGCTTGAATGTTCCTTACCTTATGTTTTACTGTTGTGGGGGAAAGTGGGTGGGCTTGATGTCTACAGTAAAATACGCTTCATTTTACTGCTGTATCTGAAGATACTTCTAAATCTCTTCTCCTCTGGAGGGTACTTTGATACACCTAAGAAAGAGTGGAAATTTTTATTTCAGAAGGAATTAAAATCTAACCTCTTGAAGTTTTAATTTTGGAATAATGTATTAAACCAATACAGAAGACCTGAGTGATCAGGACTTCAGTGTTTGGAAAGAAAGATATATTTCCAGTCTGCTGCAAGAAGATAACTAAATCAAGCAGGCAGCTCAGGGACAGACAAGCTGCTCTTTTGAAAGGTAAATGAAATCTGTGCTGCTATGTGAGATGCACTGGTTTTACTTGTAGCTTAGCTGTCTTCTGCCAGAAACAAGTGTACTTGTAAGGCATCGGTAAGCGTTCCCATTGATATTATAAGTGGTACTTCGTGTGATGGCAAATATGGAACTTTTAAGAATTGTGTGACTTGTTCTTTTCTTCCCCTGCTACCATTTGAATTGTCTCATTTTGTCTCTTTAGTTTGTTTCTGATCAAACAAGATGATCTTTGTGTTATGCATGTTTCTGTCTCAGCAGGACTAACACTGGTAGAAGAAAAGCCTTTCATGACAAGTTTTGCATTGAAAGTAGGATACAATACCATTTGCCTTTCATTTACCCCTACTTTTAGTTTCCCCTCCCCCCCTACATGGAGACAAGAGTCAAACATTCACCTTTGGAGCCCTGT
>JAVHNF010029117.1:0-15869 GCA_034783455.1 Micropsitta finschii | reverse complement strand
AGGGAAAATAAATAAGAACTAACAGGGCAGCACCACCTCGCTGGATACAAACGCCACCGCCGAACAATAAACTTTGCCCTCGCCTGACACCCGGCCTGGCGACCGGCGGCTTGGCATGCCGCCAGTTCCTTCTTCACCCGATAAGACTGGGCAGGAGAAGGCGGCGTGAACACAACATGGCCGATGTTTAGTCTCTGCTCCCCGGCCCGTGGCGGGATGGAGCGGAGAGGAGCGGCTCCCCTCTCCTCTCCTCCTTAGTAGCGGTTCTTAGCCGGAGGGGATGGCTCGGAGGATTCAAGCGGCAGCATCCTCCTCTATTTGGTTTTTTTTAATAACACCCTCTTTTCATCTTTTTCTGCCGGTATGTTAACTGTCCATGCAATGCAATGTACGGCTAGGTAACAACCAGTAACGGGAAACTAGTTTAATTAGTCTGGGTTTGTTTGGTTTTATATATTTTTTTAGAGCCTTTATAAATGAGGAGCAGACCAAGGTGGGAGGAGGAAGCGAGGAGCGGAAAGGACAGGGAATGGGGATAGATGGTGAGGGATAACAAAGAGTCAGGTGCAGTGCTGTGCGTGCCTCCTCACGGCTGCTTGTCGATCCGATTTATCTTCTTAAACACTCCCGTAGCAATTAAAATAATAAATTGAGAAAGCTGTGGAAGCCGAAGGCAGGTCTGTGACGGGAGTGACAGGCTCTGAGAGAAGCGTGTGCATGGTATCAGGAGGAGCCCGTGCTTGTAGTGAAGGAGAAGAGCGTACCCTCCAGTGCTGTGGGACAGCAGTACCTAAAGATACGCCTGGCTTTGGTTTTCCCCGCTCCAAAATAGTCCGCTGCTTCAGTGGGTGAAGGTAAAATCCCTGTAACGCGTTTTTGCAAGTTTGCCGTGTTAGATAAGAGTGTTCCTTTGATGTCTTGATGGAGTTGCAAAGCGAAACAAACCGGGGCAAAGGCAGGGATTTCAGCTACGGTGAGGGGGGAATGAAGGGGGAGTGGGGGAATAAAGAAGATCGCATATGATAAACACCACCAAAAAATGGCAAGAGAATAATGTTTACTTTTGAATATATGGCCTGCTGCCAGGTTGGCTCTGGTTTTTAGGTTAGCAGAGGTTGGAGGAAGGGCCAGACTGAGGCGTGGCTAGCTGCTGTCAAGGAAAAAAAAAGGGCTGCAAATTGCTGTTCTCAGCTTTTTTTCCTCTCCTCCACACCCGCCCTCCCCCGAAAAAAGGCAGTGCTTTCTCTTAAGGCTATTAAAAATGATGCAGAATTTTAACCATCTGCTGAACTGGGTACTCTTCACTGGTGCTGCAAAGATGTATGTTTGTAAAGGGAGGAAGGAGGAAATTAACAAACCTTCCAAATAGAAAACTGATCATATTTTAGCATTTAAATATTTCAGGAAACAGTATCTTTTAAAGAAAGATTCCTTTTATTTGCGAATTGAGAAATGGGTATTAACAGAATTAAAGGTTTTTAGCCTATTGTAATAGGCTCTAGAAGAGACACAGGTGTACTGCTACAGCACAGTGTGCTACTGCTTTACAAATGCAGTGCGAGCAATATAACGCTCAAGAAATAGACAGCGATAGAAGGTGATATTTTTTGTAGCCTTGTGATTTTTCTTTTCCGAAGCTTGGTGTGGAAGTGCATGAGATGTACCTGAAAGCAGCAGTGTTCTTTATACTTGATGAGATGTGTATGTACGTATTGGAATAAAATTATTTAATAAGCAGCATGGAGACTGGCAAAGGAATCGTGTCACTGATACACGGTCTCCTAAACTACAGTAGTATGTCCAATGCACAAAGGAAGACTGTTTCTAAATAATAATAGATAGAAAAAATGCTTTTGAAGTGGTGAAGCTTAAAGGAGGAAATAGAAGGTATCTTTAATGTGGGATTCTTACTCCACAGAAATTAGATTAACTGTTGAAGTGCCACGAACAGCAAATTAAATATTTCAGATATTCATAAATCAGAATATAATGTCTGTCTCTAGTAAGAGCTAAGAAAATTGGAGGTTATTGCCTCATAATTCACCTACATATTTAAGATCAATTAGCAAGTTATTGGAAAAAGGGATTGTAGTGGAGTATCTGAGGCAGGCAGTTTCTTTGAAAATGCAGTTTGGGTTTTCTGTTTTAAGATCTGTCAATACTATGTTGTTACCTAAAGCCACTGGTTGTTATATGTAACTGGGAAGGCTGTATCTTCTTTTAATGGAACATTTACAAATTAATGTTAAGAAAGGCATTTACTTTCTGAAGCCAATGTAGGGGCCCGATTAGACCTCTTCATTCAATTTTAATTAAGCACACACACACGCACTCACCCCCCTCCCCTGGTATGGTATCTGCATCTTGCAGATTAAGTGTATTTTCTCATTGTTAAACTTGAAGATTGAGGGCTGTATTTTGTCACCTGTTGCTTACCACAGAAAGAAAAGGGTGGGAGGAGGAACATATAGGGATCAAGGTTTTGTCAGAACTTGCTGTTTGTCATTTCATTACCAATTGGTACAAAAAATAGCTGCTTTTTTCCCTCCGCTTTCAGGTGCCGCATAAAATTATACAATATGGTTGCTTCAGACAGTGCCAGAGAAGCATAATGAGGTGTTTAGTCACAGTTTGGATTTCGTATTGGTAGAAAACAGTGAAGGAACTGTGGGCTAGATTTTCAAGGGAATAGTCCTTGTAATCCAAGGTTGCCTAAATCCCAAACTGGTATCCAGGCAATACTGAGACACTAAATTCTCTGTTTGCTTTTTGTTAGGCTGTTATGTGATGAATATTTTCCTTTTCTTACAAGGTCTTAGTATGGCTGGAGATATTGGTGGTGTGGTTTGTTGTTTTGATTTGTTTTGTTTTTCTCCTTCTGTTAACCCTTGGATTTCTGTTTGATCCTTTTCTTGCAGAGTACCTTCATAAATACGAATGCAGTCCTGAGTAAGTGTGCTTTTCTGATCTGGAATAGTTGGATGGGAGGGTTTTGTGGGGTGAATCTTTATAGACCAGTAAAATACTAATGTGCTAACATTATTCTCTACTCTGGAGATTTGGATTTAAAAGTCGGTGCTGCTGTGTTTGGGAGTACTCCAGTATGATGAGAGGTACACATATCACCTAATATTCTGCAGTTCAGAGAAAAAAGATTTCTGCGTGAATAAACATGTCTACAAATACTGTAGTACTAATATTATTCTGCAAGTTAATTGGTTTTTACTGCTGTGCAAAATGCAGCATTATGCAGGCCTTGAGATTTCAATACTGTATATTGGAAACCTATTAGGACTATATGAACTATACATAGGACTATATGAAACTGAACAATCTTTACTCATAGAAAACTGTATCATTTGTTTATAAAAATGTTCTTCTGTGGATATGCAATTGTACACTAATAAATATGTTGTAGGTGCTGGGATTACAAATTTTGGACTTGCATTATTTAATATGCTACCTGTAAGATGTGTTATCCCCTAACACACATTTCAATATAACATTAACATTTTTATCTTAATACCGGTTTGCTCTTTCAGCAGACATGATAGTATGAAGTTGTGGATTCAGGTTACATACTTAGTTTAAATTTACATAAACAAGCAGCTTATTTTAATACTAATTTCACAGCCCTACTGATAGCTGAACAATAATTGTGCAGTTGTTTGTAAAAAAAAATTGAGCTTAAGCTGCTGAACCCTAAATACTGTATTTTTTCTTTGTTGTTGAATGCTGGAGCTGCGTATTTGAAAATAAGTGGGTGTTTTTTGAGATTCTGGAAAAACTTGCTTCTATCACTTTGTATGCATATTAAATATTCTCTGGTTAAATAGAATATGAAATGTAGTGCAATTACAGTGTCAATTACCTAATGGATTAAAGCCAGCAGATGATACAATATGCAAAACTGTTTATAGCAACAATCAATTTCCAAGTAGTTCTGTGCACTGCCGAATTACTGATAAAATTGCGTGAGATATAATAAGAGTAAGGACATGTTGGGTGATACTCGCTATGCAGTATCATTGTTAACTATGCTAAAGATACTGTGATCCAAATAATATGATAATCTGGGTGAGGTTATAAGTGACACATAACACGGGAAAATTTTACCCAAATACATTTTATATTATTTTTTAAATAAAGTCAGAGTTAACAGATTTACCTGAGTTTCAAATCCATTGAGCATAGTTTCAAATCCATAGAACAGGCTGAAGAGTCAACCTCTAGAAGGTCTTTCTAAGCTTGTCTGTTGCTATTACAGAATACATAGGCTAGCTTGGAGATACTCGGAAAAGCCTCTAATTTGTGAATATTTCCATTACCAATAGAAAACATCTTATATTAAATTCTGAAAAGAGATAGAGGGCTTGATTCTGCTGTCAGCATAGAACACTAATTCTGTTTCCTGTGATTGAAACAGAGAGCCAAATCAGGCCTACCAAATTTGTTTGAAATGAAACAGAAAATGCAAATATATGTGCGCAGATATATTGATTTGTTTCTAATTTGCCTAATTAAATTCGCAATGCAGTATCTGGTGTCCATTAAAAATGTGTTGGATTTGTGTTTTGTTTTTTTTTTTTTTTGATTTCCAGGGCCTGGCTTAGAAAGTTATTCCATGGTCAGTGGGAAAAAATGAGGAAGAGGAGGGTGTGGCTGCTGCTCAGAGTATCTGGCCCTGCAAACGGGCACTAACTTGTGGAGATGCTGTCCTTCATCCTGACAAAGTGAGGCTTCTTCCAGGTAAAACAGAATTTATTTACACATTTTTTTTTTAAATCAGAAATCAAGAAAGTACACAGTCATTTTATTTCTTAATGCATATTTCTGAAGGAATGTCAGTTGTCCTCACCTGAGTTTGGTAGCTTTATTCGCATCTTGTTTTGCCTGAGATTTCTCAACTCTTTCACTAGTCATGACAAAAAACAACAAAAACTAGTTTAAACTTTTATAGAGTAATAAGAAAGGTGGTTTGGTGTGTTATTTATTCTGGATATCCAACAAGGGACCGATCTGGAAGACTCTAGAATATATCTGTACCCATTTTAATTTTTATTTCCATGCAGCAGTATGCTGCACCATTAGCCCCTGAGCTGGCACATATACATACAGATAATTTTGTCTATAGTTCTTTATATTATGATGGCAATTACAGGATCACAAAAGTTTGGAATGAGACTTTGAGATTATTTTCAGGTAACAATTTCTGTGCAATGGGACTTTGAAAGTGTTTCCAGTTTATTATTTGTCTAAAGACATACTCCATGCTTGTTACAAGGGCTATTTGTTAATAATGCTTATTTACAATTTGTGTTCTGTGTAATTGATGTAAAAGCTGTTTTTCTGCAGTGGCATGGTTTTATCGCTCTTTTTTTGTCTCTGCTGCTGCAAATGTTATGCAGCAAATGTATTTTGAAAATGTGTGACTCTTAATGATGCCACGAAGATGGAGCTTAAGAAACTTCTTCAATAGTACAACCACTCAAAGGTGTGGTTACAGAATCTGCTCCCACATCTCTTGTCTTGAATTTGAGCTCATCATCTCTTAATTACGTATCCTTGTTTTTCTTTGAAGAGCAGCAGTGTGTGGGTTGTGGTGAGGCTTTTTCACAGCTTGGGTGAATTGCTAGCCACAAGACTGAAGGCTAAGTGTAGCAAACCACCATACGAGTGGCAGTATCCCAGGATCTGACACACATCATGGAATGTCTTGTAATTATTAAATGGTTTTTGCAAATAATGATGTGTGGATGGGGAAAAAGATAATAAAACAAACAAGGAAACATACAATAAAACTATGTCTTATAATTTAGGTTCTTGCTGATTATTTGCAGTGAGGGGAGGAGCAGGTGGTAAAGTAAATGTACATGTGTTGAAGTATTTTTGTGAAGTTTGAGCGATGCATTGATGGCATTGTTACCAGGCACACAGTAGCTAGCTCAGAGGATGAATAATCTATAACAGTGAACTTCACTATTTTTTTTTTTTTTTTTGCCATTGCTTTTGGCCATAGGAAACAAAAGTAGAAATTACTGCATTGGATCAGATCCACAGTCTAATTAATGCTAAGTCTACCCTGACAGTTCTTACAATGGGGTGACTGGTAAGAGAATGGAGAGTGAAGACAACCAACATTTGATCCTTTTGGAATACACTTTCCTTGTTAGAAAGTGGGCCAGCTAGATCCCTTGGCCCATGGCTTTATCGTGGCTTTGCGCAAAGGTCTTTATGGTCTTTCCAGCAAACAATCCCATTTAGCACTATATTTTTCTAGGCCATGAATAGAACTGTATTCTTTCAGAATCCCACTGATGTCCCTTAACGACTGATTGTGGTGCTGATTTTCACATTCTCAGCGTGCACTTTTTAAAATATTTATTTCCATAGTTTGAATTTTCTGCTTATTTAATTTAACTGAATAATCTCCCATTCTGGAAGACTGGAAGTAGGCAAGAAAGTCAGGCTACAATTCCTGACTTTCAAAGTGTGTATCTGTTGTTTACCCTGTTGCTCATGTGCTCACTAACATGAAGAGTTTCATCGCTTTATGTCTTCATATATGGCAGCCTTTTTGTAAGTCAAATCATTTTAGTCATCTGCCATTGCACTTCTGTTACTTCTGTAGCTTTAATGAGGTAAGGTAAAAAGAACTGTAGATGGCATTCTCCATGAAGTTATTTCCCTGGCAGGCATATATTAGAAGGGTAATATTTTCAATACAATATTGAATGCTTTTTTAGTGTGCATCGTAAAACTTGGCTTATTTGACACTGCTGCAGGTACATAAAAGCTTTTGTCGACCTGGTATGATGGCACCCGGTTCTTTTCTCTTTGTTGAGAATGTTGCAATATGATTTCCTTAGCAATTATGAAAAACTTATTTTCCGTGTTTCACATCCACTCAACTTTACTAAACCCTTCAGTAACCCAAAACCACTCCTGTCAGTGGTCACTTTTGCCATTCTGTTTTACAGCTGATCTTTCCAGAGTGCTAACTAAAGTTAAAAGCTGATACCAGTGTGGCCTCTTCATGCAGCAACTATTCACCTTTCTTCTTCTTAAAATGTCTTTTTATTCCTACACTTTACTTTTGGCTTCTTAGCTCATTTTTAATCATGACTCCAACTCTCAGTCATGATTACTTCGTTTTTTTATGGTCTTTATGAGTCACATTATCAAAGCCCTTTTGAAAGGCCAAATACATAATAATTTCTTGTGTGGATGCACTCCTAGGAAAGACATATTTTTCATTATGTTAGCAACGTTTTTTTTTTTTTCCTCTTATTATGTAATCTTTGCTTAGGCATTAAAGTTATAATCTTTTAAAAGTAGCCTTCCAGACAGTTTACTAAATGCTAGAATTCATTGGCAGGTAATGTGGATCATCATTTGTGGCTATTTTTTAAGTAATGCTACCCTTTCATTCCTGATAGGAGAGTGCATATTTTTGTTGGAAACCCTGCCTCCAACCTTGAGCCGCTTCAAACTCCAGTGTATGTATCTAGTCCTCAGAATGGCTTGCCTTTTAATTTACCCAGTTATTTCAGTACTTTCTGTTCTGGTATCTGGTGCTCCTTCACCTTTTACTTGCAATAAAAGTTGATTAATGGGCTTTGCTGTCTGGAGGGAACAGAGAAGAGAATTTGATCACTTGAACATCATAGGGTTTTCCACCTATATTAATGCAAATAACT
Organism: Micropsitta finschii; assembly: GCA_034783455.1. NCBI lineage: Eukaryota > Metazoa > Chordata > Aves > Psittaciformes > Psittacidae > Micropsitta > Micropsitta finschii. The sequence continues at coordinate 8,169 of JAVHNF010029117.1, read as the reverse complement.
TCTTTCTAAGCTGAAAAATACCTTTGAGTCAGTCTGTATTTCTGGACATCGGGAGAAAAAGAGCTGTATCCAGGAATTCAAGCTAGGGTCAGTATTGCTCCACCTGCTCACAGAATGAACTATGCAAGAATTTTGTGTTACAAAATCATGTTTTTTCTGGTTTTCTGCTCAAAAAAGGGACATCTTACTCTGTAACTTGTTAGAGTGTGGGGTTTACCATCTCGGAGGGAGGGTGCTCTTGGCTGGTATGAAGGTTAAAGAGAACTGGAAAATGAAAGACTAGGAGGTATAATGTTGAGTTTGAACTGGAAGTAGGGGTGTACAGCTTTGGTTTTGCCCTTTTGTTTTTTTAAATACCCCAGATCAAGAACCCAGCTAACAAGAAATGCTAATATGGCCATATAGGGTGAGAAAGGGTGAGTTTACTTTTTTGCATGACTATATATCTCAAAGTCATAATCAGCTGTTATCTTTTCTACAGAGTTTTGCCTCCTCTTGATTCGCTCTCTTTGTTTCCCAATACTATTTCAGACTTGCCAGACAACTGTTGCGCAGTCTTTCTGCTTCTAATGTATGTCAGTAAATTGTCCTTATGTCTTTGATTCAGTCCTTATGCTCCTAATCTCCATTTTTAAGTATTACTTTCTAAGTAAATTCTTTGTTCTAGTTGTTTCAGTTCAGTGCTTTTGTTTTTTGAAAACCATACCTCTCTGCATCAACCTATTACAAAACTTTGCTCACTACTCACACTGCCCTTGTCCACCTACTTCTTCTGTGGCTAGAGATTTTGTTACCCTTTGTTTTAATTTGGGTTTGGTTTTGGGTTTTTTTTTGGTGGATGTGCTATGCCTGCATAATCTTTCATGCATAAAAGCCAAGTGTTTCCATTGAAGTCAATGGGAAGATCTGGTAAACATACAATGTGGCAATATGGTACTGTATTTCCAGGTAGTTTACTTTAAATACCTGCTATACATCTTTCTTTTTCACTATGGACTTGTTTTGCTCTGGCCACAAGCTTTTCTAACCTGTCAAGGCTTTCTGACTCTAACATTATTTTTTCAACTCCTGGTATATAATAAAAAGCTCAAGACTTTTATATTAGATTTCAGGGAACAGCAATCCCTGGAAACAGTATTATTTAATTGTTTCAGGCACAGAAGTGGACAGGTGAGAAAACATAGAAGGGAGTTATACTGAGTGCCAGTCTTTCACCTACCTGCAGTGGGAATACTGCCCATTATAGTGCAAACACATGGTTTGGAAGTTTCTTCTTTACGCTTGGCCATGTTGGAATCTGTTGTGAGCCATCTGGGCTAAACCCTGTGCATCCCAGTGGGATGTGTATGCTAAGAAGGCTTTCTCCTTTTGGTTTTCCTGATGACAGTAAGTTTCCCTCTCTTCCTGCTGGGGTGAGAAAAGATCTGAAACTATAGGAGCAAGGAACAGCAGTGGTGGGTGAAGAAGTGAGTGATTCTTTTCATGAACAGAACATTATAAGGCAAGCATTATGTTACTTTTATTAGTTTTTTAATTTCTTTTATCTGTTCATATCCATTTAAAAACATTTTAAATGCACAGGTTCCTCCTATAAAGAAGCCTGCAAACAGGGAAAGTGACTGTTTGAATGTCTTGGAGAGGAGCTCAAAGAATCTTCCTTCCTCATTCTGCCTTGTGCTTGAGGATGCAGGGCTAAACAGAAGAGACGGGAAGGGGCAGAGCATACCAGTATGAATGCAGGCTGGGTATAATGAGACCCCAGCTTGCCATACTTCATGCATTAATTCATGTTATGAGAGACTAGAAAGCTGCATGTATTATTGTGGGTTCAAAACCAGCTATTTTACACAGAGTATCTGAGAACTGAAGGACATGCTTTCACGCCCTCCCTCATACAATCCAAGCAGCAGTACTGTGCTGCTCTTAGTTTTCTAAGTACCTTAGTTTTTGGAGTCTGGCATTTCTTGTCCTCCTTTTGAAGTTGCTGGCATAATGGGTGATCCAGTACTGATTTCAGCTGCATTTAGCCCCTGTGGGGCTTGTCTGTGGTGCTGAGCTCCCAGTGCCAAAGACTTTGATCAGCTTGGACCCCCTGCCTGGCCTTATTCCTATTATTTTCTTCTGGAACCTCTAGCAATGTTCAGCTTCATCAGAAGTGCTTCTGCCTGAGGGTAGAGAAGGGAAATATCTGATTCTAGACCACTCCCTTCCACATGCTCTTTTTCTCCCATTCTGGCGGAGTAACTGATGGGAACATCTGCAATCCCAGTGAGTGATACCGCTTAGATGAGGGAACCAAAGCACAAAGCAAAGGTTGGGATCATCCAGCAGGCCAGTGGATTAGAGGGGAGAATAGAAAAGAGACAATGCAGCATGCTATCTAATTGGCCATGTTGCCTCCCATATGTTACTGATGCAGCGTTCATTTTGCTGTTTCAAGAGATGCTTCTGTTAATATATTTTGGATTAATAATGATGTTCTAAGATACTATAAAAGAGTTGATAACAGAAAGCTTAACAGCCAAAAGAAGTGCTTCTTTAGCCTGATGAAGCCTAGCTATCAACATATGTGAATTCTCATAAGCAGCATATTTTCACTTTATTTTCCTTGGTTTCTTCTTTTCAAGTGAATCACCCTGGAGTTAGCAATTGTCAACAGCTACAGGCAACTTTTCTTCCTATCCACATACTACAGGATGTTTTAAGGTTCTCATTGATAATAGCTACAAAAGATTACACTTTTAAGCAACCATTTTAAGACCCAAATAATTTTATAAATCAATTCAGAATTTTTTTGAAAGGAAATATGAAAGAGAAAAATAATTGCATTGAGGTGATGATAGTTTTCACTTAAAATATTTCGGTAACTTTAAAAATAACTTAAACCAGCTGGCTAGCTGTGCAGAAATTAACCTGGTTTTGGAAGGAAAGCCACATGAAGTTTGTACAGACTTTTGCTCTGGAAATAGTTGTCCCGTTGAGCCTTGGCAGCTTAAGGTGTCTCTATTTTGAAGGGGGGGTTAAGGGGGAAGTCAAATGATTTAGTGACTGAAGAGAGTTGCCACTTGCCTGAGCTCCATCCCTAGGGATATGACCTTTTTAATCCTCTTTAGTTAATGTATTGGTGATCTTTACTTAGGCAGAGTAAACAGTGCTGTTCTGAACAAAGGGGAGGTCATGCTTCCTACATTACACTCTGACCCCGGGGTCGCGGCCTTTGTTCCCTTCTCAATGGGAATTGCTCTCAGAGGGCCACCACAAAATGGAGAACTAATTTAGGCACGTGCTGGCAGCGAATGGCAGAGTATCAGGTTTGCCTCACCCGAACCTCCGAGTGTGCAGCAGCCATCACAGGAGGAAAAAGTCAAACTATTTCAAAGAGGACGTATTAGATCTTTAATTATCAATGGCCATGGCACTTAATCCCTCGTTGAGCTAAATATATTGCTTGGGTTTTCCCCCTGTGCCAGTGCAGTTTCGCTGTTTTCAGCCTTTAAACTTCTCTTTTTCTCTCCCCACTGGACTCTTCCAAATGAAGCAGCATAGACTAGTGAAAATTAGAGACTTTGTTTCTCTTAAGAGAGAAACCACATGGCAGTCGCAGCATTAAACTTTGGCCTCTGAGGACTCAAAATCAGCGTTATTTCTCAGCCCTAAAAGAAATGTGATGCTGTGTCCCAGAAGATTGTATTCATCACCTTTTTCATAACATTTTGTTTGTGTAGCACCAAGTAAATACACACACACGTAATGCAGAGCTCTCTGAAGTCGACCATTGTAAGCATGGGGTACTAAGCCAAAGCAAGCTAGGACTTTGTCATATTTATCACTAATTTTATTCAAAAAATGCCGATTTTACTTTTTCCTTCCTTCAGAAGCAACTGGTGACAGAACGTGATGCAGCTCATTTTTAGTTGTCTTGGCCAGGGAACATATATAAACATGGAAGCAGAGATAAATTATCCGGAAGGGCTGTATATAGAAAACCATCACCTTTCACTGAAAGATGTTTATTATTTTTTATCTATATGCCGTTCTTTGCTCAACATTAAAATCTGTGAAATACAATGATAGATCACAAAATAATTAAACTATAAACACATACAGTCAGTTAAAACTGCTTTTTCATATTTCTTCCTTCTAGGAAAGAAAAAAGCTCATAATTGCCGATGACAGCCAAGTTGTGTGAAACACATCAGGGTTAGAACTGAGCACAAGGGATGAGTGTGTGCTGGGGGCAGCTTATAATGTTACCATCACAAAAAATTAAGTAATGCTACGATAGTAAGTTTCAAGGCTTCTGTGGCTGTTGACATGAATAAAGTCAAGGTAAAAATGTGCATGACCAAATTTTAGTGCTCAGACTTGGGTATTTCTGGGCTAACTTTATTTTTTTATTCTTTTTTTCCTTTTCTCAGCCATGTTTTATATTGCTGTAAATCCCTTGAAGACTCTACCATATTGGCATAATGGAGTACAGCATGGGTTCATCCAATGTTCCTAATGGTTTGGGGTACAATTCTGCAAATGCTAGTTTGCAGTTATGTTTCTCTTGACTCCTTTTAGACTGTTCTAGTAGTAAGCAGTAAGCCATCATACAGATACTTCTTGATCTGTCTTATATACAATTATGTTCAGTCCACCCTTGTGAAGCAGGAGGCTTAACCATGCTGGAAGTGGCTCAATTCTGCCTAAGGGCTGGGAGGAATTCATGGGCAGGAGGTCTACAACCCCTCTGCCTTGCCCACAGCATCCATCTCCTGAGGCTTTTCCCAGCCACAGGGCAGGGCTGGGCAGAGAGCCTGGGGTGGTGCTGCTGCATTTGCTACACAGATTTGCCTTCTGTACCAGACTCTCCTCTCTAGAGAAGAGAGCATGCAACCTTTTCAAAGTGTTGGAGACTTCCAAGTCTTGTTTTACCTCCTGCAAGATTATGTGCTGTAATATAGATTTGCCCGATATAGAATACTGTAACTCTCTTTTGTGCAATACACCAACATTTTGTCTCAATTCTTTCTCTTCCCCCATTTTAATTTGTTTTCTTTGCATTCCAGACATTTCAAGTAAAATGTTTTGTCTTTCCTTTTGGTTTTCTTGAAGTTGTATTATTTAAACAAACACTTCTCATAATCTACTCTTAGATTTAAAATTGCATTCTGTAATACAGCAAAATACGCTCTTTAAACAAAAGAAGTGGCCAAGCACCTGAATCATCTTGCCCTTTAAATGAAAAGCTGCATTCAAAGAGGAGCCAAATGTGAACTACAGAGTTAATACGTGAGCAGCAAGTGACTCTGACTACAGCAGTACTGAAACTAAACATTCTCTGTCCTTTATTCTTACTTGAAATTCCCAAAGTCCACTAGCATTAGGCTGTAATGGAAAGCAGAGGGGAAAGGAAGTAGAACTACCATAGCTATTATCCAAGAAAAATACTATTGTCAGGTTAGCATGCATATATTCCTCACTTGTGTTACCTAGTTATAGTTAGTATGTTTCCTAACGATAATACAAAGTCCATCCCCTTTCACCATGTGTTTTTCAGTATTAGTACTGCTTTTCTGTTATGTGCAGGATTTAAACACTAAAGAGAGTGTCAAGGCAATGTCAGTTGCATTTATTTTGGGGGTTTTTTTCCTCTTAAAGCATTGATACGGTTGTGCTTTGTTTGGAGGTAATGAGCTGTAGAATTTTAAAATGTGAGTAACTGCTTAGAGTAAAAAAAAGAAAGATCAAATTTAAAAATACTTATTTTTCCTCAAAAAGATATTGCAACCTTACAATAACTATATAAAGTGCCTGGTTGAATGGAATTCTGATTTTTCTCACTGTGTATAACTATTTCAATATGCAATATGATAATCTAAGATGTCATAGTAAAAATGCTTTTTCTGAAAGCTTCTTACTGAGTGGAGCCTTTTGGAAATTTTTTACTTTGAATGTTCTTGACCAAAACCTCTCAGGAGTTGGGGTTATTTTCCTAACTGTTTAAAGAAGAGCTTTATCCCTGGCAAAGTTTGGTTAATAGAATAGTCAGCAAATAGAACTTGATTCCTCGGCAGGTAGTTTCTCCATTTAGTGTACCTCGTAAAGCTTAATGGTGGAGAAGACTTTTCTCATTTCCTAGACAAAGATGTTACTATTATATTAGAAATACAAACTTTAAAATTATTTTTCTGAATATGCTTATCAAAATTGTTTCCAAATGTGACCCCTGCAGTGAAAATTAAGTAAGAACCATTCATATGTAAAAGTTTCCTCTGTTAAGCAACGGTTGTACACTTGTCTATTCCACTTTTAATATTAAGCCATTTCTATTACTCAGTTGATTTCCTTCAACCTTTGGACAATGATTTGCAATATATCAGTTTATGTGAGGAGAGAAAAAATAAAAAAAAATGAAAGAAGGTCCTCTAGAACATGGGTTTGGTCAGGCTTCAGTTGTACTATGGAAAATATTGAGTCTGTTACTTTTTGAAGATTAATGTTTTTCTGAACACTGGTCTGCCAGATATATATTTAGGCTCAGTGTAACTCCGCAAAATCCATTTGCAGCAAGTGCTTATTTGCCTGATCTGTGTTCCAGTGGAATCTCTTCTTCTGCATCTTTCCATTGAATACTTGATTAAAAAGAAATATGTGAAAGTTTCAAAATGCTATGTGGGTACAGATAGCTGCACATCTTACACTTGGGTGTATGGTTTTTAGATTAGGAAGAGCAGAAAATCAAAGACAGACTTCGGCTGCACCTGTAAAAATAAAAATGCTACTTCTCTATGAAACTGCATTGCTGTATTTTTCTGTAGTAAGAGGATCCCATCCTCTTACGCTTTCCACTGGCATTATCCGCTCTGGAAAGAAAAATGTATGACAGCCTCAAAATGGCGTTCTCTGTGAGGGAAAGGCAAAGACGAAAGCCAGAAAAACAGCAGTTCTAGCACAAAATGGCCTTTTCCAATAGATTTCCTATAAATTTCTTAGTCTGATTAAGGTTTTGGCTATTAGCTGGCCAATAAAAGCTGAGCAGTAATACAGTGAATCTGATATTATAAAAATCTTTCCCTGTACATATGGGATATCCATTTGATATATGAGCATGTGTATAAATACAGTATTAAAGCAAAATTGTGTTATGCAAGTCCCCACAATGCTTTCCTCTCTGTGCTGAAAACTCCTAACACTGCCAGCTGAATGCTGGAACAACGTTTTGGTCTGTGTATGAAGTGCTTCATTAGAGGAAATCCCTGATCTTCACATGAGTCTCCATAATTGTTTCAGGTCTAGTACGGGAACAAGCTCTTACACTCAGGTAGTCACAGAGAGGTTAGTTATAGGTGTTCTCTGAATGTTACAGATGAGTTGTTACAACACTGTTGAAGGGATAAATTACTGCTGATGTAGTGCTGTTATGGTCAACTTCTTTCATTTAGTTTATGCTATATTTTAGATATATTAATATTTTTTAAAAGACATGTTTATTTGCATAGCTAAAAAAAAAAAATAAAAAATCAGTCCTGACCCCTGTCTTCTGTGGTTTTCCTGTTACGATTCAAATGTAAGCCTTTGTTAGTAATCTTTAGGCTGCATTATTGTGATTTCTATTAAGCAGTGTTATATAAAATTAATATTAATTTACAGTCTTATTCTAATAGTATTCATACTTAGTGGGCTGTTCTAACATGAGGCCATAAATGCATACATACACATACATATCTATCTTGTGTATAGGTCTAGCATATTGCACACAGCACATGTACATGCAGAAGAGACGAAGTACGTGATTTTGTTAAAATGGTTGTTGGGAGAAGGAGGAATTGTTTTAATTTATTACAAATAAATGGAGGAAGTGATACAGGCCTTGGATGACAACTCTGATTTTGGTATTTGGCTTCAAAAGTTTTTAAAAAGCAGATGCATTTCTAATTGAGTCAGGGAGAGTTCTCTATTTCAGCCCAAGTCTCACTGTCCTGTTGCCACGAGGCAAAAAAGTCTGTCTTTTTTCCCCCGCACAATTTTCTGATTAAGTTACTTGTTTGCACTAGAAAAAACACTGTGCAGTTCTCTTGAAATTTTTGGTGAACCAATGAAAATTCATTGCATTACATTTCTGTTGATAACATTTTCTGGAAATACAAATTTAAGTGTTGACCTTTTAACATGTCAGTGTTT
>JAVHNF010029112.1:0-13364 GCA_034783455.1 Micropsitta finschii | reverse complement strand
TTGGAAACTGGATGGTTTGATTTGTACATACCTTAAATACGGAGTTTTACACTACAAGCTTATATTTCTGCTGTCTACCATCATCCCCACATACCTACCAACACTACTGCTTTCAAAATAAGGTAAGTTCACTTTGGTCTGCTAATCTAGGCAGGGAAAAATAAAGTAGATTCAAGGCTTGGTACAAACCCAAAAATTGTGATCAAACTATATAGTTAGTAAATTGTTTGTCTAAATCTTTCATGTATGATGAAAGATTATTATCATAATTCATTAGCAAATTACAGACTTTGTAATGCAGGCAGTCACAAATTTGGCTTTGTATCAATCATTTTAGACCAGCTGGGTAGAAATTAACACAACTCTGGGATACATAAAATGAAGTGCTCTTTCATTTTTAATTCACTGGAAACTTTGAAGGAAAGAAATGGAAGCCTGTCAAAAAAAAGTCACATTTCCCAGAGTTTTGTAAATCATGCCATTTCACTATAGAGATACAGGGATACAAACACACATACATAGAGTGTACGTAATTAAATACCACAGTAACTGCTCAATCAAAATAAATGTAATATTGAGTGCATAGAAAGAAAAGCAGTGTGGTTTCAAAATCCTTCTTTCATTGTTTCTGAGGCGGTCATATACATTAGTGGTCACCAGAAGAATTAGTAAACCAACACAAAAGCGAATAGCCCAGCAACTCACAGGACACAATATTGTTGAAATTCCTTTTTCAGTCTTCTGAAATGACCTTCTACAAAACCGCTTGTTTTGATTACATCTACTTTGCCTAAGCTACAAGGCCATGTATAGTGACAGCTGCATTTGGGAGCAACTTAAATTCTATATTAGTGGCACCTAATCCAGAGACTGGTACAAGCAGCATGGAAAAGTCAGTGTCAAAATTAAACAATGAGGGCTTTTCTAGGAACAGATGCTTTTTGCCTGCAGCTGTAAAAACCTTAAAACAATCCTATACCCCACTGTCTGGTCACGCAACTATCACAAAGCAGGGCATAAATTTTGCCACTTATTGCAAATGTTTGCTGAGAGCTTCTATAACCCTTTTTAAAAACAGTAACAGGGATTTCTTGAGGGTGATTATGAGGCCATTTTATCCTTTAAATGAGTGCAAGGCTCTTCAATTTATGCCCGATTCTTTGTACAAAAACAAATAACTTTTCAAGTTCATGTTTTTACACAGATATAAGAGCATAACTGAAAAATCGTAAGAAACAGATCTTATTAAAGAGACAGCTCACTGTTTCACTGAGATGTTGAGTACCAGACAGACACAAACATTATTAATTCACATTTGAAACAGCAACTGAGTGTTTTCTTTGCATAGCAATTACAAAGCCACGTAGTGCAGCACTATCTTAGCACTGCTGCTAAGATACTGCTGACCATTTCAGTGTCATATCTCCACAACTATGTTAAATACCCTCATTACCCCAACTATCAAAAAAATTCTTTTTCTGTTAAACGAAGGCACTAAGAAACTTTAAACTGAAAGATAAATTTGCAGTGGAAAGAAGTCTATAACTTAACAAATGAAAGTAAAAATCATCAGTTCCCAATTAAGTGAGCAATTTACAATGTCAAGAATCTAGTCATGCTCCGTATGAACCGATGGGGTTTTTAGATTAGCTTCTGTTGTGTATTTAAAAGTGATAGCGCCAACATGATTTACATAAGTACAATATTTTCAAGCATTTTCTCACCAAGCAAGCACTCTAAAATTGTGAAGTGTTTCCTTTCTTACTCAAGTTAGGAAAAAAAAAGCAAACAACTTTTCCAGAACAACAGTTCATTAGCACCTCACTATTTATAAGTATAATTGGGTTGTTTGATGAGAAAACATGAGAGAACACTGTGCCTACTATAATTTGCACAAATACAAATTTCATTGTTTGAAAACAAATCATCAATTCAACGATTGTTGGCTTTTTTAATATAAGTGTATATCATGCAATAATAGAAGTGATCATATTATAGTTAACACAGGATAGAAAGGTTAAACCGTTCTCTCGTACACTTCAATTTGCAAGCTGTAAATTAATTTTTTTTAATTGCAAAAAATGCTAACTTTAATTTTTCATTTACCATTATACAAACAGCAGTGCTGTGCTATTCAGCTACAGAATACTGCTTTCCACTTTAAATAGCACAGGAACTAAGGACATAGCTGTTTAATATGTTCATAAAGCTGCTTAGGTTTTCTTGTCATTTCATGCTAACACCTTTTTAATAGCTAGCATTATGGTAGAAGCCTTGCATAAAAATTCTCCAGCCCGAATGTAAAACATAGCAAATATTCAAAATCAGAATAGCAAGCAATGGTTTTAATTGCAGTTTTTAAAAATTCAGGGTTTTAAATTAGGTCTTGATCCCCAAAATCCTTAGCATCCTTAAATTACATGAGCAAAGCCATTCAATTCAACATGATTACTTCTAAAATAAGGACAACTCACATGACTGAGCATTTACGGAGCCGAACCTATAACCAAAATTATAACAATGACTCCTCATTACTTTCAAATTCAACTAAATTACTCCTTATCCTTTGAGAGTTTCTCTCAAATCCATCTACACTTATGGATGGAGTGTAATAGAGACAGAGAACGAGAAGAAGGGAGATATAAACATACACAGCAAACTACAAGTGCTGACAAATCGAAAGCTAACAGATGTGTGACTTCTAATTAGTTATAATAATCAGTGCTTCGACGCTATTGGAACATGGCTTGCCTTCCCTTGGAAATCAAACAGCTTCCTTTGGAGTTTTAAACTCTCTGGGTGCTTCTAAATTTATTCAAGAGAAAACCTTGCTTTCAGCAAATTTTAGATATCTACAGTGATAACTTTATGAAAGGAAAATATTAAATTATAATTATCCTAAACAGACACAGTCTTGTGAAACTAACCCTACATTCATATGAAAATACAAAGCATTGACTATAATGAATTTGATTCATCCTTGGACACAAAGCTTTACCACAGTAAACTCAGTCAACTGTTGCTCTTGCTTTTATATTCATAGTACTTAAATAGCGCACTTTAAAACAAAAAAAATTCCAATTGGCTTTTCATACATCCACCCTCCCCAAAAATAACGCACTTGAAAAACCCAAATGATATGAAAAGGCTTCAAGGCCTCTTTTCTCCTTTTCACAGCACTTTTTTTTTATTTCTGTTTGCAGTAATCTGCCTTTCACTTTCTCATTGCTACAGAACAAACGAGGAGGCTCAGCACTTTGAAAAGGGGGCTCAATGTGTAATGGGTCCACTAGAATTAATTTAGTTGCACCAAATCCATTGAGCAGTGAGGTTTTTTTCTCTTCTCAAATCATTTTGAGTCGGATGCAGCCCCCAGCCTTTGTAATTCTAGTAAAGCACTTAAAGTGCACAGTAGGTGTTCATCAGGACCATCTGGTCAAAAGCAAAACAAGCTGCTGATTTTGCCTTTGAATAGAATGAAGCAAGTGTGAATTAGTCTCTTCAATTAGCACTATTACAACCTGTCAAGTGCATATTGTAAAACAGGATTATTACAGTATTGGTCACCAGTGCAATTATTTACTCTCTGCCTTTTCTTGCATATAAAAATGTCCATGTTTACTAGTTTTTGATAACTGAAGATCAGTTTCTTTAATGATATGCACGGCCAAACTCACCAAAAACAAATTACAGGTTATGAAACATATTCTGTCAGGAATATATTAAGCTTCATAATTAATAGAGAAGTAGAAGAGTGCCCTTCCTTTATCTCTTACTGCTGCTTCTGTTGCATAAAAAGAAAAAGAATAATAGTTATATACCTTTATGGGTAGGATCTCCTCGAAACAGATCTCTACAGTCAGATATTAAGATATTTCAAGTGCCTAATAAAGCTATCACTTTTGAACAGGTACACAAAAGGTATTTTCTCTTTATTTCCCAAGGAGCTTCCTTTTCATATAATTCCTAACACATGACCATTTACAAAAAGTTTATCAAGGATTGCTTTTGGCAAATATGTTTTAGACTAGCAATGCGCTGTTTTGCTTTAAAAGAAAGGCATAAAAATGAATGCATCAAAAAGTCAATTTAGCTTTATGAAAATAGATTTTTCTCTTGTTTAAAAAGTCAAAACCTAGCTTGCTACCTGGTACTCATTTACCACTATAGAACACTGAGGCTATCACAGTGATAGGCGTTTAAATTATGTATACTGCTGTTATGACTCCCTATAAATTTAATATAATTTTTACACTACAGATTTCTTTAAAATGCAAACAAAATGTTCAAATTTCGCAACAAAAGTGTATGTCTGAAGTACAATCAGTATAGCAGCAACATGGTTTAATAGCTTCTCTGGTACTAAGAGAGTAATTGAACAATAGTGTAGAATGCTTGTGCAGCTCCTATCAAAATACAGAAAAGTGTTAGTTACTGGGTTTTATTAGCATAAAAATAGTTTTCAACAATTTTAAATCAAATAAAAAAACCTCAAAATCTAACACCCCTGTGAAACCGTTCATGTCTGTACCACCTTTGGATACATCTATTCTCATTTCTGGCAAGCATTTTATTCAAGCTACTTAGCTACAACATTATAAAAGAGCATTATTTAGATATACATTTTGTGTCCCCATGCCAATGACACGACCTTTACTGCTGATGATCTCACTCAACAACAACTGGCTTGAAAAGATTTTGTACGGACACCTTTTTCAGATCTGATTTTTGGTACAAGACCTTCAGCTGAATTATTTTTCTGCATGCTAAAGGTAATTGATCTGCTTACTTAGATTTATCTATTATGTATATTTAGGCTTTTTAAATAAGGTTTCTGTCTGCATATTTATTAACGGTGGGTTCGTAGCTTGTTTCACGTTCATCTATTTATCAAAAAAGTTTCTAGAAATTCAGCACAAAGGACTTCAGACTGTCACCAGGATCTGTCAACACAGAACTTATACTTTTATCTCAGCCCAGGCAGTTGTATGCACAAATAGTTCCTCCTCCTGCCTGGAGTGCTATTGGATACACTGCTTTTCATATTCCACCTTAGCCAGTAAGTCTATAGGGAACAAAGAACAAATATATTACCTAGCACAGGTGACAGGGATGCTAAGCAGCTACCCTCTGATTAGGTTATTGGCTAAAGGAACAGCATAAAGAGCAGATGCAGCTATGCAGAGGCAGCCACTATTTAGGGACCCATTTCCTTTCATTGTTTGCACAGATTTTATGTTTTACTAGGAATTATAATGCCCAATACATGCTTTACCTAATATTTTCAACTGGAATCTCCAGCAGTTACAACACAAAATTACCGATCTGCAAGAGGCCTGAGGTTTCTGCATATTTAACCCATCTGGCTCTTTAGCAGCCACAGCTTGTGTACATGGGATACACTTCTGTAATCCTGCACACAGCAATCACAAAAAGGCTTCAAAGTCTATACGAAGAGAAAACGGGCAAATGAAAACTCCTTGTTTTTAAAAGAGTTATCCAGTTTGGGATTTTTTTCCCTATGTCACTGACTAAAACAAAAAGTGTGGAGCACACTATTGTGACAAGAACTCAAAAATCAAAGTTTTTTTACAAATCAGTTTGTCTGCTCTAGGATAAGAACACAAAGTTGCCTTCATGAAACATTTAAGTATTTCCCCCCCTTGAAAAGGGCTGTTCTTCATTTCCGTCAAATACGATAGCTACAACTCGCGAAAATTAAAGTAGCTGAGACATGTTTCTAAATGAGAACAAGTTAGTAAGAATAGACAGAAAACAAATTACATTGAATGTGGAAATGCCTGGTAATAATTTAGCACTCAGCTTCTCAAATCAAATGTTAAAAATTCTCTCACTGCAATTACATGTAGCCTCGACAAATTATGTTAGCAGAATAAAGAGCAAGCATTCAGACAGAAAACTCATTTTAGTATTGTAAGTATTAACAGTTCAATTTGTTAGAACTGTCCTTCTTTAACTATACGATACACTGAAAATGTACTTATTTACAGTCTCCAAACTAGCACCAAACCTAGTGATTTCCACTTCAAAATGCAGATCAAGGATAAAAGTAACCGTGGTATTTCCCAGAACAGTATCTGCCCAGATTTAATTCTGTAATTTTACAAGAACAAACAGATGTCAGAAACCTGTGACACAGATTAATTTGCAATTTAGACCCACGTTACCTTTTACTTTCCCAGATAACGACTCCCCTGCCCAACTCACAAAAAAAAAATCCTACGTCCAGAATTTTAGTGAAGTTTAATTTTTTGTTTCATTTCTAAAGATTCCCCATAGGCTCATAACCCTCCACCAATATTACTGAATGCAACTTATATCTTCTAAGCTGAGAAATTAAATAAACACATAAACAGCTGAAGATACAGCTAAAGCATGTGGAAAAAAAAAAGGGCAAAAAAGCTGCATTTCCAATTGCCATCAAATATCCAACTACTGAATTAATACGCAAGAAATTGTGGAAGCAGACATGAGCACTACGGCTTCGGGCTTCTCTCAAATCATTTTCTGTCAGATTCCTGCCCCATTAAACGCTAAGATTTCTTTGGAATAACAATTCATCCAAATATCATTTACTATTAAACATGCATTTTAAACACTAAAAAAAGACAACACAGAACTAAGGCAATAGTAGTTTAGGAAAGCACAACTGAGAGCTGTGGATACTGCATTTAATCTAGTGAGAAATATTTATGTCAGTTTTGAAAGGATGGTGGGGTTGGGGTTTTTGGTTGTGTCTTTTTGGGGGGGGCTTTTTTCAGGCATTCCTTGAATTTTCCTTTTATTCCTTAAAATTCACAGTGTTCATAATAACAACAAATTAAACAACCAGCCCTGGAGAGACAGTTGCACCCAACTGTGGCAAGCAGTCGAACACTTATAGAATTTTAAGTATTTCTTTTAATAATTGATGCAGTCATTTTGAATCTTTCTGCATAGGATATAACGTGTGAGTAGATTGCATTAACACTGCTTAAACATTTCAACTTGTCAGTATGGCCAAGTCGATTTCTGAAATATTTGCAGTATTTTCCCATCGAAACAGTAATAAAGGTAGAATAAATATATGCCACTGCTTTATAATCACTGAACATTAATGAATATTTTATGTCTTTTTAAATCTCCCTGTTTAATTTAAAAGGGTGAAATTAAGTCTCCTCCCTGCAATATGCCAATTATCTGTAAATCAAACAATAACTTGGCCATTATACTCCTTTTTGTTAATATACCAGAAGCTAATTTGAAAACACTGAACTGCATTTGTAGGTAATAATTGAATAGTCCTTCCTGCCCTCTTGTGGTTGGCAAATGCAACTCCCAGAGAGCTTTTCCACGGTGACAAAAATATACCAGAAGGAAAGTAAACTATTAATTTGTTAAAGTGTGAACGAGAGGGACGGAGAAAAAAAATCAAACCATCTAACAGTCCCTGGAGAGGAGACAGACAAGGGAGAGAAGAGAAGGAAAGATTCCTTCAAATCACACAGACTAACCGGATTCATCAATCATTTGTTACAATGCTCACTCTATGCTAAAAGGAAAGAAAATAATAAATTAAAAAGCCATTGGGGACTTAACATCCAAAACAGTGCTTGTTTTCTATAATTAGACAAATGTTCGCCAACCCTTTTACCTCAGCCAAATCCCCAGTGATTTCCACAAGACTTTGCACAGACAGACATATTCACCTGCTCAGCATCAGCTGCACAAGAAGGTCTGGAATTCTCTTTTCATTTTAGCCTCTGACATGGTCTTCATAATTTTACAGTATTAGATGTAATACTTAGATAGAAGACATAAAGGCAGAGAAAGGTTTGATGCTCATGCTGGTTATGGGGTTTATCATTTTGGTTGCTCAATGGAGAAAATCATAACTGACTTTTAAATCACGTCAACTTTATATAGTAACACACTGACTATAGTCCGCCATTATCAACAAGAAAGAAAACTTCAGTGCATGTAAAAGCAGCCGAGATTCCCATGTATTGTCACAGCTTTCTGGTTCCTCTAAGCTGGGAAAGACTCATGAACAAAGTAGCAATTGATATAGCATACATAAATATTCAACACACAATACGTATGTTTTCTTTTAGAATCTCACCACTTTAAAATTAAAAACAAATATTCTGATAATTTATTGCCATAAATATTCAAATTGGTTTTAACTGTAAAGAGTCAGCGCTCAGCCCCTCAAAAAACAAACTGATGCAAGAAAGTTTGTATTTTAAAACAAAGCAAAATAAAACTGAACTTACTATAATAGGTTTAAAAAGGTAAGTATAAAACAGGCTTTTATTGCAAGGGAAAGATCACAATTTAGATCTTAAGAACAGTAAGATTCACAATGAAAACAATGATGGTTTTTCACTGGTGTATGAGATACTGTTCCTCTAGCTAATATTATGGAACTTGAAATAATTCTGTCTACAACATCAGCATGTGGCATAAAACGCTTCAATAAATCTGTTCAACCCTACAAGATCAGACCAACAGCAAACATACATTTAATTTGAAAAGCAAACATTTAATCTTAATATTTTGTAATGTGAATTCTGAAGATTCACATTTACAGATTGTCATGTTTCCAGAAGTTAGTAGGCTATATAGAAAATAACATCCAAAACATCTGGCGTTAGACATATCATGGAGCACGAGGTAACAACCTTTGGCTTTAGAAAGGAGTTTTTAAGATATGCCAGACTGCTTGTTCTAAACTCAGAGTCCGGAGTCATATTGGAGATATTTGCTCCTACAGGACTTAATTCTGATGAAGTTCTCTACAATATCACCCCTTGCTGGCCGTTCTACAGAACGACAGTGACATCCATTATCCACAAAACCATTTGGCTAGTAAGAATTACAGCATTACAATAGCAACTAGTAACGGCAGAGGTGCCTACAAAATGGAGATGGAGCTGGTTAAAAGAAGGGAAGACAGAGGGAAGCTTCAAGGGGCTTAAAGATAAAATGTGATTTGAATAATTGTTTTCCTCATTATTTTAGAGTAATTCAATAACATTGATTACATATTTTGCTATTACCAAACAAAAAGAAACTTCTGCATAAATTAATAGAAAACTATTTTTTTTAGGACAAGTTCTTTAATCAAATTACAGCAATCTTGATGATCCAATTGATTAAACTAAAAAAAGAGTCTAATAAAATGAAGGAATATCCATCAAGATTATGTAAACTCTCTTTAACAGAGCTGGCATTAGCTATAATGAGCTACATTTATTCTTCAGCTGTGAAACAGCACTCACCTCCTGAATGGTACTGCTTCCTGAGAAGTTGAGGTTGTACTCCCGCTGGACTTCTCTATGGGTGACAATCAGCATGAAGTTTTGATTTAATGACTCCTGCAGGGCCCTGAAATGGTTGAAAGAAAAACAAGAAAATCAGGGATAAGCATGTTATAGCTTGTTTTACAGTTGGATGCAAAACCCCCAGGGTACCCTAAACTCTACATGGACAAGTCCAGGCACAACATTATCATCTCTCTTTTCACTCTTAAATGCAAGGAAGCATGCTGAGAATGACCAAAGGCCATTCCTGAACTCCTTCCTTAATAAGGTGACTGCAGCCTTTAAAGCTCTTCTAATGTTAAGTATTCTCAAAATTGAGAGAGTCACATTATCTTCACAAACATCGGGTATATTTAGCACTCATAAAGCCATTAACATCAGACTTGTAAGCATATTGATGACCAGACAAAACATCAAGCTACGATGCACATTAAAAACTGATGGTAAGTAGAACAAGGCAAAGCATGCTCTCGCTTCTCTAGGTTACCTGAAGCATAAACCAAACGGAAATTCTTCCGCTTAGTTTCATTCGAAGCACACAAACCCAGCTAATTAGAACTAGAGAACTAACCACAGCAAAATTTCTCATGTGGGTATTGAGCATTTAGAAAAGTTAGTTCTGCTCAAGCTGTTTTAAGTGTGCATTAAAACTTCTTTTATCATATGAATTATAACAATAACCTTAAAATATAGATTAAGCAGGCCAACTATATGTTCATGTTGTCACAAACTTGGGTTCTTAATTGTATTTTTTCCTGGTAACAAAACATCTGGATGTTAAAAAGGTCTCCTGTTTGCTTCATCAGGTACAAAATTATGCAGCTATCTACTTTTCAAAATAGAAGGGAAGACTTCTGTTGCAGACATGGCAATTACAGCCCAGTACAGTCTCATATAGGCTATAAAACTGCAGCAACACTGTAACATAAGCTTAGATTTCTAAACAATATTTAGGCAGACTTGACTTGTTTGCTGGCATATGGAATTAAATTGGGCTTATTCCATCCTGGTTTTTTCTTATCACATACTCTTAAAAGAATGACAGACTGGGGGCTTTTTCCTGCACATCGTCACTATTCCATGACACTTCAACATGCCATTCCTCTTAACAATAAAGGACAAATTCTGTATGCAGATGAGCATGAGCACAGCTGTATCTCAAGACAAGAAAGACTACTAGATTATTTGAGACCTGATTTGTTAGTTTTAACTTCTACTGCAATTACTGATGTGCAGTTTTGCTGCTGAGACGGTAAGAAACCCATGCAATACTCACTGGCTGCTTTAGCAAGAAATGTGTGATTTGCTTTAACATCTCAAGAAAAATTACCTTACAAAAATATCTTCACTCAGCAACTTCATTTGGATTCTGTGACATCTTAAACATAATAATCACATACTACAAAGCGAAGTTATGAAGTGCTATTTCTCGTCTTTCATGGTTTTGTGGTATGGAAGATAAATATAACTCACTGTCAATGCCAAGTTTGATCAAGTATATGAGAGACACTCCAAATGTAACTGATGTCATCTCTGCTGAACATGAAGTTTGCTGCACTTGGCACAAAATCTTGTAAGAAAAGTCCTAAAGAATACTTAATAGTCCTTCAAAAGGGGGAGGGGGGGAAGTTGTTTCCCTATTTTTAAAGGTAATTCTAATTTGATTATTAACAATAGGTTTTGCATCACCACAGCCATATTTTCTTTTGGCAAACGTTCAGTAGCAATATCCTGCTGTGCTTTTTCAGATTCTGATATTTTATTTGTTTTCAGCAAATACTGGAGGCAAATCACATATTAATTGCTCTGAAAACATTAATTACAGCATATGTGAATGGCTCTGGATTCCATACAGAACCACACAAGGCTCTCATAACTATTTTTGACTCTTATATGAATATCTGTAGATGGCTAACTGATAACGATTCACATTTTCATTCTGTAATTGATGCAAACACAGAATGAAACAGGCTCATTCAATCAAACCCTCTAACTCTCAAGGTATGTGTGATACACACACTTCAGCACTATCTAAAATACGGCATGCTGATAAAAAGCCTCTGTCCATAGGAAAGGTTTTCCACTTCTCTATTTCATCTGGATGTGATAGCAGAGAATATTTAGAAAAGGAAAAATATATTCTTCAAACACAGTTAATTTAAATGAAGTGCTTAAAATTAAAAGCCTCAATTTTTGAAGTTACTAGCAGTTTTGACACCTCTACTTTTTGGATTTCTAAACAACACAAGCTGAATGCTGTTAACAAGCAAATTCTCAGTACAGATTCATAGATGAATATAGTCAAAGAAGAGGCTGAAAATTAAGCTGTCTGAAAAAAAAAAAAAACAAACAAAAAAAAACCTGAGGATAAATTCGGTTTTGAAGGATTAGCAATTAAAGTGCACGGTTAATTATTCACTTTTTCTTCAGAAAACAATAACATAATGATAAATATTAATTCTGCTTACACAGAAATGCAGGGGTCAACTGATCCAATCCTTTGAGCTCCCACATCAGAATTTCATATGGCCTGACAGCCACAAGACCTGGCCTATATATGCTGGGAGAAGGAATTGATGGCACTTCTGATGGGCCATTTGTGCCAATTACTTCCTGTGTGCACAAACACTCCTCTGAGGGTTTGGGTCGATTTGAGCACCCAGCTGGACAGCCAGCAATGTCAGTCCCCTCCCAGATTAATTTCCTCCTGCAACTACAGGTATAGATGACCCCAAATTATTTGTGCCAGGAGATCTCCGCTTCCAAAACATACTAAAATTGTATTTTCAGCCATTAAGGCTATCCACAACTGCACAAAATAAGAGCATTAAGCAGTTTCATTTTCTTGCAAATGTTATCAGCTGACTATAGCCTTCCAAATGAAACATCTGCATGAAAGGAAAGGGGAGTCGGGGCAAAACCCCAGGTCCCACTGAAGTCAAGACAGATTTCTGCCTCCCCCCACTATTAGTTCTAACAAAATGCAATTTATCTGAGAATTAATTAGTGGGAAAACTAAATTCTAGAAACAGACCACTCTTACCAGCATTATCTCCATACTCCTGCAAACCCTGCCTTTAAAAAGCATTTGCTGATAGGTTATATATTGACATTACATTTTTTCCCCTCACCTGTATGATTATACTTCCACTGTGAAGCACAGGTGACAAGGAAACTTGATGGTATTTTGGGGCACTAAACTACCATTAGAGGAACTCTGCTTACACCCAAAAAAAGAAGTCCAAAACCAGACAACAGAAAATAGACCTGAACAGAGTCAACAATCTGATCAGTTCTAGCAAGAGAGGATTGCACCAGTTTAGGATTTCATATGGATTGCCTACATAGAACTATTATCAGCATTACCACAATGCACAGAAGCCTTGGTGTGGACCAGGATTCAGTTGGGGTTAAAACTCTACAGTATACAAAAATGTTCCCTTTCGAAACCTGAATTTCAAGCAAGGGAAGTTGCAAGCATTTTTTTTTTTTCCACTAAGCTCAAAATATCAGAGCTCAATTAAGAGTCTGGAAAGAATTCATTCACTCCATCAGAATTCAGCACGATTTACAAACCACAAGTCTAACAAACTAATAGAAACAACACTTAGCCAAAAAATGTCTAACTGCAAATAATGCTAATCTTAAGAGATAGCAACTGATCAATCTGAAGCAGGATAGTATTAGTATTGATATTTATTACATTTTAAGCTTCCAGTTTTACTGATTTTCTACTTTTCTGTAACACTTACTATATAAAACAGACGGGTTGTATCTATTGTTAAGTGACTGCCTTGATACTCTGGGTTTTTTTATGTAACACTTTGCTTTCTAATAGCATTTTTTTTTTTGACATTTTAATAATATTTCAAGCTTTGAAACCAAAAGTATATCCTTAATCAATGATCAAATGTTCCTTTCCATTTCAGTTCTGTATGTTTTTAAGGAACACATTCAGTATTTCCCACTAGGCAGTATCTTTCTCACACAAAGATTTCTCCCAGAATCTCTGAATTTTACATAAACAGGTATAACACA
>JAVHNF010029103.1:26699-37139 GCA_034783455.1 Micropsitta finschii | reverse complement strand
GATCACCTAATTCCTGCCACAGGCAGGGACACCTTCCACTATACCTGGTTGCTCAAAGCCCCATTCAACCAGGCCTTGAACAGGTTGGGCCATCCACTGCTTCTCTGAGAAGCCTGTTCCAGGGGCTCGCCACCCTCACAGTGAAGAGTTTCTCTCTAATATCTAAACTAAATCTCCCCTCTGTCAGTTTAAAGCCATTGCCCCTTCTACTGTCACTACAGACCTTTGTAAAAAGTCCCTCTCCATATCTCTTGTCTGCCTCTTTAGGCATTGGAAGCTGCTGTAAAGTCTCCCTGGAGCCTTCTCTTCTCCAGACTGAACAAACCATAGCAGAGGTGCTCCAGCCCTCTGAGGATCTTTGTGGCCTCCTCTGGTCTTGCTCCAAAAACTCCAAGTCCCTCTTATGTGGGGGACCCCAGAGCTGGATGCAGTACTGCAGGTGGCATCTCATGAGAGTGGAGTAGAGGGGCAGGACCACCTCGCTTGACCTGCTGATCACATTCCTTTTGATTCAGCCCAGGATATGGTTGGCTTCTGGGCTGCAAATGCTTATTTCTGGGTCATGTTGAGTTTCTTGTCAACCAACATGCTCAAAGCTCTGCCGCTTTCAGTCCAGTCTCTGCCCAGCTTATATTTGTGCTTGTGACCCAGTCATCTGCCATGAGCCACCTGCAATGGGAGCCTCCACCAAATGAGCAATCACTTTTATAATATCCTGGGGCAATGATTAACAGAGGATAAAATCCTTCTGAGGCCACTCACTAAGTGAGATTGGTTCTAGTCTGTACAGCTCATTTTTTGCGTAAGATTTACAGCACTATAGAAGGGTGAGGAAGTGCCAGTGGAGGCTGTCATGTGCCAGTGGAGGCTGTCATGTCCCAGCCCCTGCTGTTGCTGTCCCACAGGACATGGAAAGGTCCTGGCTGTGGAGTGAGCAGAAGGCTGCAGGCTCCAGGGAATGGAGACTGATAGGGGAAGGCATTCAGTGGGAGGGGAGCAGAGGGGCTGTGAGCATTACACAGCTCATTATGGCTTTGGGATTTCCTGGCAACATCACACTGTTCTAATTTAGTTTGGAATCAAGGTGACTTCCCGACACAATGTTTTGCTCTTAAAACCTCTCCCTTAACTCCCCTTATGTTAATTTATTAACAAATTAGGGTGTTTTCTGTAGCAGATGAAGCCACTTGCATTCACAACTGCACAACGCTGATTTAAAAATAGTAGCAAGTAATTTAATAGCTCAAACACAGGGTGTCTACTTGGAGAATAAACGTGTCTCCAATGTTAGCTCAGCTCTTCAAACAAACTAATAATTGCTTCCAGAGATAAAATATTTGTAAGCTATTACTACAGCGCTCTTTCACTAAAGGGAAGGAAACACACCTTTCTCTTTGGAGCAGGCAAATGGCAACAGAGAAAGTTGTGCTCCATAATTAGGCTTCAAGAACCGTCAGGTACCTGTATCTCTGACAGTTTAATGTTAAAAGCATACAGAGGGAGCATTCATCCATGCTGTTATTTCCCAAGCCACCCAGAAGAGGTTGTGAATTTGTTAATTGGTTTCTGAAAAACACTGTGTTTCTGTCTCCAAAAGCAGGGAGATGCAAAATGTCCTGAACAGAGAACACGAGCCTGCAAGTGTTTTAATGGTCTGAATATTGTGTTTCTTCAAAAGCAGTGGAAGAGGAGGGAAATGGAAGTGTCAGTTAGCTCGTGTCTTCACACAGAGAGTGTTTTTTCTTGCAAGTGGCTGTTTCACTTCAAAGTATCTGATCCTACAACTGCTAAAACTGACAGTCAGTGAAGCTACTTCTTCATGCTAAGGCAGGTTGGTTTGGGGACTGTCTGAAAATAACAGAGGTAGTGCATTGCTTTCTAGAGGTTTCTTTAGGGTTATGCAGTACAACATATCACTGGCTCTTGTTTACAGAAACATCCCTCATTCCAACAACAGCAGCATTTCCCATCACAGTTTTAGTTCAGATTCTCCCATTCTCAACATAATTTGGAACAATTTTGTACTAAAAATAACCTGGCAGGAAAAAATAATCAAAACAAAGAACTCAAGTCATAAATCTGCATTGTTTCCCTCTCAAGGGATAATAATGCTGTGATATGGCAATAGGCCACAGCAGTAAATTGCCCCATATCTACACTGCACACCTGCTGCATCAGAATGGCACATTTCTGTTCATAGTGGCGCAATCCAAAATTAACTTGTTCTAGCTAGCTCAGTTAAAATCATGATGTTTAAAAAATGGAGACCCTCACTAGCACTGAGGAGAACACGTGACATACATAACCTGCTTCTGAGCTTTTAGCATCTTCAGTGGGAACCTGGTACGTGTAAATCCCAGCACTGCTCACATGTTTTGCAGTAAACATTTGTCTGGATTAAACCTCTCTGGACTTAATTTTTGGCCAAGGGGCTACTTAGAATTTAGAAATTAGGGCAGATTCTCTCCAGCCATATAACATAAACTAGTGTTGTGTTGCCCCATATGCAGCTGAAGGCAATGCCTCCCTGTTGTTAGAACCCTACTGCACAGACCTCTTGCCCAGGAGGAAGACAGTTTCAGGTTTTTGCTGAGCTGCTTTGAATTCCCACCTTACTGTACTCTAATTAACTAGATCACATCAGCAGAGACTCCTCCTCCAACCCTGCTAAGGTAAGGCCCCTATGGGGCCATAAACACACACTGAATGCAAACAAAACACTTTCTGTGACTGGAGAGGTGTATGTCTTTATTTGGGACTGGGGAGCCTTAGGGAACTACCTGCTGGCTTTTTACGTGTATCTATAAAGCCACCATTTGCTAAAGAACAGAGACCTTCAGGCAGCTCCTACCGTCATTGTGAGCATCCTGCTTGTGGTTACCATCCCAACATTGATCTGGAAACCTCACACAAAGAATTTGGGCATTGTGAATTTAGCTCCTGCAGCATCAGTTTTTCAGCAAAACCAGCCTTTGAAGATCTGTCTTAGGAACATTCCACAGGTGGTAGAGCCCTTGTAGTATGGTTATCCTGGTTCCGTACCTCTCTTTATTATTCAGAAGGAGCCTGTGTACATAGGAAGGAAGCTTTGAAATGATTGTCTGCAAGGTTTTCCAGCAATCAGAACTCATGATCCGTGGGATTATTTGTAGTTGATTGTGAACCATGTCTCATTTGTCCTCCCGAAGAGGAAGCTCAATGACTCACTGTTTGAGGTATAACATAATGATTTTTGCCAGATCAACTTCCAACAAAGGAGAGGATTTAGTGTAAACAAATCAGGTCTTTGACTAGTTTGCAGTGAGGCAGAGGACAGAATTTAATATGCTAAACACAAGCTGAAACAGTTCAGTCACTTGGGACTTCAAAGCATTAGTGAAAGTGTGCTTTCTGTAATTCAAGCTGATTATTTTATGCCCTTTTGCAATATACAGAAAAAAAATCCAGTTCTTTTCCTCTTTTCAGAAGTATTTTTGCATATATAAAGGCTGTTACAAGCTTCACCATCCATTCTCTTTTCTAGAATTGTCTAGAAGTGTCTAGAAATGGATTCATTGTCTACACCTTTTCTGAAGTGTTTTTCCCAAACCATCTGCAGTCTTGGCAATGTTATCTAGACTGGGAAGATCATTTCAACATCTTACATGCCATAGGCTGGTTAAATAGATCGGTTCTTTACAATCTGCCTTGCCTGTTGTTAATGAGATGTTTCCTGCATTTTACAAACACTGTTTTGATATATTCTCATAAATGCATTCAGACTGATTGGTCACAGTTCCTGTGTACTTCCCTTCCTTCTTTTTCACCATACTCACGATGCTTGCTCTTCTCCAGTGCCATTGAACCTCATCTGTCCTGACTACCTTCTCAAGGATGATCACTTACATCTCATCCTGCTTACAACAGCTACTTCAGCGTTTTAAATAAACTTCCTTTTTTCTTAAGTGACTACTGAAGGAAAACAGGCATTAAACCTATCAGCTATTATTATTCCTCCCTTCCCATCACATAGCTCTTTCATATGTCATGACTTCGGATAATCTCATATTATTCTTCATTCAAATTCCTTGCTGCATCTTATTCTGATCTTCATTCCCCCCCCCCCCATGTTTACACTGGTCATAGAAATTAAACCAGTATCTACATTATGTCAAAATCCATTCGATACAGGACTTAAGTGCAGTAACTTAGCTTTTGTCTGTTAGGTAATAGCAAGCAAATACCACTTAAGCAAAATACCACAGACTTTTTACAAACATGTCACTTCTATATTCAAGGGGTCAACTATGCCTGTTCCCCTCAAGCTCCTAATGAAACTCCTCCTTACGCCCAGGAAAGTGAAGGTGTTATCCTGAGCCTCACTAAAATTGTGTGAGCATTTCTCTCTTACACAGTGAAAACACCAACTATTTTCAATGTGTGCAAAGTCAGCAGGGAGATGGCAGCTAAGTGTGGTAGAAGGAGAAGGAATATTGCATCTACTATTGTGCTTAGTTGTTGAAAGAAAATAAATGACTCAAGGTTAAATGCCAATGGTAAAAGTAGTACTTTGCTCAAAGATTATTGGTAAACATGCAAAAGAGGAAGATTTTGACCATTTGAAACCATATTTTTAGTCCTTTTGAATACCTGAAACTTAACAGTATGATTAAACAGCTGCTGTGGCTAAGGTCAAATAAACCAAACCCAAGTATTTTCTGAATGTTTGTCTGTTTCCCACACTAACCAGGAAGCGGTATTTTGACAGTTCTTAATTCTGAAGTGTTTCTTTAATACTGTTTTTCTCTGGTTTTGATTTTTTTCCCCTACTGTTTAAAATGTTTTTATTTAAACACAATTGAGAGATTTAACAGTAATTTTTGTAGCATTTCTCTAATCATTAATCAAAACACAACGTGAGCCTGTTCTAACGTATTTTTACTAGTGAGCAAAAACATGAAAAGCCCAGATGCCTGGCTGCCTCTGTGAGCTGAGGGCAAAGTTTGAGCCACCTGGTATTTACTCATAACCAACTGTACACTTCCCATCTTTAAAATCCCCTTCAATCATTAACTGATCCCTCACAGTTCAGCAATGCAGGTAGATTTATTTCTTCCTGTCTTGCAGACAAAGTGATACAATGAGTTGAAAAGCCACAGAGGGAGTTGCCATCAGTGCCCACATTCAGAACTTGATTTAATTAATCTTTACATGATGGTAAAAAATGGCTGTGTCTTCCCTTTTACTCAGTGTGTCATCCACCTCGCTCACATTTTCTCATCTTTATTACACGCTTTTCTCCCCTTGCTTTTCACAAAAGAAATCCTGTTTCTTTTTTTCCATCTGCTTGGTCTCTTCTTTCCCCATGAAAGCTCTGGCCCAGGGGAAAGGACCCTGTGTCTTGCTTTTGGATAATCTCTTCATTTCTTGGCAGACAGTCAGGTGAACAGCAAAGCAGAGAGCTTTGGCACAAACCAGAGGCTCAGTGTTTGGTTGTTTGGGAAATTTTAATTGTTTCTAGGGGACTTTTTTTCCCCATCTCTTCTTGGGAATGTTTCGCTTAAGCTGCCCTTTAGTCCAAGGAGAGAATAAGAACCCATTATACCAAAGGCTGAAGTTTGATGTTACAGCTATTCACAGGAAAGTGGGACTTTCCTTTTATTGTTCACAACAAACATTTTCCTTTATGAGAAGCATAATAGAAAGGCAGGTCTGAAGCTAGGGAAAAAGATGTTTTGCCCAACTTGAATCAGATATGAATTTCTTGTGAAGTTTTACGAGAAGCATATTGTTCAAGATTATGAACACCGCCTGATACTTCCTTTTCTTCTTGGATGCATCATTACAAAATAAATATGGGAAAAGATACAGTGTAACTAATCTAACGTTTCACAAAAAAAGAAGTCCTGTTAAAAAATAACTGGTGATAAGCTGCTGGATCCCTTCACATGGTCTCACTGCTCTGAGTGAGCTGCTTCTGAGTCTGTAGCACCTCTGCGTGGGCTGAGCCAAGAAAAGTGATTCCTCCTCTCTGGTTGCAGGATTCACTGTTAGCCAGTGATCATTTCCCACCTGGCATGAAACATCTTAGAGGTGTCCATGCTAACTCTTTAACTGCCAGATTTCCATCATTTGATGGAAATAAATCCCTGTGCTTTTTAAAATCAAACATGACCTGGAACATTCCAATTTTAACACTTTCCAAGCCTTGAGTGCTATTACTACCAGACAAAACTTATCTCATGAGTCCCCATCCACTACCAACATGCAGCCCATCCTTGAATTCACCACAGAGAAGAATGGGTGTTTTCTCATCCCAACACAGTCAGATTTGGCTGACACTGAGGACCTCCTGAGATGAAGAAATGATGCAGAAAGAGCAGGAAAATCTTGGGCTTCCCATACCTCTGCTCCATTCTCTGGCTCCTTCTTCACCCGTGCTGTGGGGCAGATAGTGAGAGTAGCTGAGCTTTGTTTTCTATCTACAGCTACTCACTATGGATCAGCATCACAAAGACAATGTCTCCAGTAGGACATAGTCCAGTCTTAGAAAAGAGGGTGAGATGCTCTCAATGTAGCTCTTTCTGTATCATGGCTAGCTGATGGCATTAGCAGTTGTATCTGTGGGGGAAAAGGACTTTTCAGTCATGCTAGAGTTAGTCTTACATGTACAGGTACTTAAGCACACACACACTGCAGGTGCTGTATAGAACTGTTCTTCCTTTCTGGTAAAATCCATATGCCTGCATGATGCTCATACAGGGTTTGCAACAGCTGGAGTTCACAGGATTGTTGAGCTTCAGCTGACAAATGTTGAGTCCCTTGGCAGCAGCTCTAATCTACAGAGTCTTTAGATTCCTAATTCAGTGATCATCAATCACAATCTCTGTAAAACAGGTATTTTCTAAGTTATACGAAGTAGGTGTGCTCTCCTTTTCTGCATTCCCCATGTCTGTATAATATGTCCATGAAGCACAAGGCACAGTCTTTACAGCAAATCTTGTGGTTTGCCTTTACACAAGCTTACTCTGAAATAATTTCATCAGTGTTCTTACAAGTTCCTTATTACTTCAGGGAAAGTCCATGAATGGGCATGTTTCTTTCAGAGTAAACTGAATTGTCAGTCAACAAAAGAAATAGGCTGTATGGGAAGGTTGCTAGACGGGAAGAATAAAGCTGATCTAATTTAGGCAGATTCAGAAAGGTAAAGTCTGGAGGCGTGAAGAGCTAAAGCCTACTACATTCCTGGAGAACCTCTGCTGAGCACAGTTCATGGGGAATTACACGACTAATGAATGATGTGCTGGAGAGGGCAGAACTAAAAGGATGAATCGACTCTGCATGTCCATAAGGAAAAAAAATACTAGTTAGTGTCTGGATTAAACCAGTTTTGAACTATGCTCACTGCAGTCCCCTGTGTTTCTTCAGGAGATGTTGTCAGGTTGAATTCTGATTCATTTCAGCAGCACAGTTGAAATTATGAGTTTATTGCATCAGGGCAAAAAGGGAGAAAATAATTTCAATAAATAAATTGTATCAAACCTTGGCCTTGTTTTTCCTCACCAAATGCCAAAGTGAAATTTCACAAGACTCATTTTTCAATTGAAATTGCATGGCTTGTTCTCCAGCCATACATTGGACGTTTCTGTCACAATGGATAAAAACACTAGTAGAATTCTTGGTTTAGGGATTAGATGATATAAAAACCCCCATCTGTTATTCATACAATCTAAATATGCCAGTGTGCAGAAGGATTTGGGCTGTGCTGACAGCTAATGGTAATGTTTGCATTATACATGATTTTAGTGTAAATGCTTGCATGTACAAATGCACTTATAGAAATTCAATTTTACAAGTTCATATATATATATATTTTGCTATAATTCAGTCTAGTAAAACTGGAAGAAAGTGACTCTCAAAATAACATGAAAAATGTTTTTTATTTTTTATAATCACAATAATTTTCCTATTCAGAATGATTTAATAAACTCATACCACAGATTAAATTGCTTGAAGAACATTACTTGTGAAATGAAACCTTTTAACCATCATATAATTAATGCTGACATTCACAAACCTTAATTAACCACAAAGTTTTTACAGAACCTGATGTTTTCAGTGGGAAATTTCTATTAAAATTTCTCTAATATACAAAAGACCATGTCTGAAGGAAATGCATGAATAATTTGCCTTCCAGCACGGCTCTCTCTAGAGAGATATGTATCTCTCTGTGCATCCTTTCTTTTGTGTAAATACTGGGGAAACTCCTCGAGCAAAGCTGGATGCAGAGTTAGCCTTTTGCTGAAATGTCTTTCCCTGTTACCACAGCCCCTTTTACAAAGACACTTGGACACTTTTGCACATTCATCAAACTGAGCAGGAGGGTTGGTCCACAAAGCCCAATCTGGTCATTGTCCAGGGTGCTGTAGCATTAATTCAGTCAAACTTCAGATCTCACAAGGACTCCCCTGACAAAGGAAGCATTTGACAAAAAAATCACCCATATTTTTCCTTGTTTCTTGGTCATGGCATTCATTCAGAAGGGATTTTAGATGGAGAAGCTGCCTGGAATAAGAACTTCGAAAAATCAAAAAAGTTGTATTTATTATACCAAGGTTCACCTTGCTCTTGAGTGTGAAGGAAAGGGAGTCACAGGAAGCATTCATCTTTTCATGTTCCCCACAGGCCTGTCACTATGATGAACCAAGTGGGAGAGCATCCCACAGTTGTTTTCCGCTTGACCTCTGCACACTGCCTGTCTCACAGCCTCTACCCGACTGTGTGAAACCAAGTGCCAAGCACTTTGGCTGGGTCAACATTGTTATCTATCCACATTCTGTCCAGGCAAAATATACCCAGAGATAAGGAAGCACCATCTTTTCTAGGTGCCACCTAACCCCATAGTGCTTCTGCTGAAGCATTGACCAAAGGCACCACATACATCCCCCAGCCCCTAGCTTAATGGTTGTACTCAATGATTTCAAAGATCTTTTCCAAAGAAACAATTCAATAATTCTATACTTACAATATACTTGTGTGTGGCACTGCACATTATCACCCCCCTCCCTGCTTCAAGGCTGGCATGGAAAACCTGATGCATCCCACCGTGCAGAACTGTCAAGTTTGCACAGGTCTGTGTAGACTATAACTGGCTGATTTGTGTGGGGCAGTGGGTCAGGGCCAAAAGGAATCTGATATTGCCGGTGGTTTTACGGAGGTGCTGCAGACTAACTGGGGGAGACTGAGTGAATGTCACCAGGAAAACGGAGGGCTTGCTGTCCGTGTACGTCTAAAATGAAAACTGAATAGGGATGGCTGCAAACAAATATGTAGGAAGGTGCTTTGAAAGATGTCCTGTGCCTCCCACACTAACGCTTGCTTCTTGTAATCTTGGTGTTCTCCATTGCATTCTGGCAGAGAGACAAAGAAGAGGCAGGAGGCTCAAGCTGATTGACAGCAAATATCACTGCAGCCTGTGGTGACCCAGTTTGCAATGCTCTCTGCTTTTCTGTGAATGCAGGAAGATCTCCACAGGGATGAGGGGAAGCTGATCGTCCTACCAAGTGTTTGTCATCTCCTGCCCCTGACACGCATCAGTTCTGTGACAAGGAGGTCAAGTGAAAATTGAAAACAAGTCTGTATTCGCAATTCAGACCAAGCTGGTGCAGAGCAGATTAAGACTGGCCTGGCTCAGACTGATGCACAGGCTTCCCAGGAAAGGGGTTGAGTCACCATCCCTGGGGGTATTTAAAAGACATGTAGATGTGGCAGAAGGTTTAGTGGTGGACTTGGCAGTGCTGAGTTAACAGTTGAACTCGATAAATGTCTCTTCCAACCTAAACAGTTCTCTGATTCTATGATCTGCTGTCTGACTTGCTGCAGTATTTTTCTGGTAATAGTTCTTTACCACCTCCACTTTCTCCTTAGCTATACAGGCCCTTCCAGAAGGGGATTATGGGCTGTTCTCATCCTCCAGCAAAGGAGGGTGCTTTCTCACCTGCAGCTTCATGTTCCTTTGGTGTCTCTCACTGCCAGCATGCTGAGAACAGCACTGTCACAGTGTGCCTGTTCTTAGACAGTACATGTCTCTGACTTGTGGCTGGTCTTCAATGTAACACCAAATAAGACAATAAAACCTTAGAGGGAATGCGGTGCAAAAGAGATGTGTCACAAATCACAGGCAGGTGAGGAACTCAAGTGACAGCTGCCTTAACCAAGATGCTGCAGAGGCAAGTTTCAGCCCAGGCTTGATAAGGGACCATAAACTAAATCCAAACAAATAAAAAGTTATAAGTGAGTAAACATTGTGTGTTGATCTTGAGAGGCAAAGTAAGCACACATAATGATGGTGCATTTCAATATGATGGGCAGAGATAAGGCTCTTTTTTGGGGTATGCAGCATGCCACATTTCACATGTGGTTGTTTTTTTAGAGGGAATTTATGCTCACTATTTATGTACT
>JAVHNF010029095.1:0-11113 GCA_034783455.1 Micropsitta finschii | reverse complement strand
CGATCTAGCCCTGGCTCCATCTTCTGTATAGTCACCCATTTGATCATAGAATCATAGAATGGTTTGGGTTGGGAGGGACCTTAAGGATCATCTGGTTCCAATCCCCTGCCATGGACAGGGTTATCTTCCACTAGATCAGCTTGCTCAAAGCCCCATCCAAACGGGCCTTGAACACCCAGGCGCGGACCCTCCACAACTTCACTGATAGATAGTTGATGACAGCAGTAATATTATTTCTTGTTTTCCTCTCCAAACTGCTAGAATCAAAGCAGCACAACTATATTATATGGGGGGAGGAGAAGTAGACTTAGTAGCAGTTCAAGGAGCCTGAATTAGGCCCCTTGCTCTTGTTTTTCCCAACATAAGTGCACCTTATCAAGCAGCGACTCCTTGCCAAAAAGAAACATGGAACATGCCTAACTTGGACAGACTAGATTTCTGTCTGGAGGCTACTATAATTCCCTCTGCACCTAATAGGCAAGGTCTGAGCTTCAGTGATGCATGCTTACCTGCACTAGCTGCATAGGAAACTTAGATGGATAATTATGGAAGCTAGATTCTCATTATTCCACCCTTACTCCTCAGTCAGAAATTTAAGAGGTGCTGAAGTTAGCCATTTGTTTTGCACTATTAAGTTCTACCTTAAACATTTGTAGATGATAAGGCTCTATCTTAAATACATAAAAAGAGGAAATTTTATCATGTAAGAGAGTGCCATTTTAATGTAATCACTTTTCAGAGATCTGTAGTTTTACCTGTTTTCATATAAGAGCAAGTTCTTAATATGTTGGTCTTATACTCTCTACCCTCTGCCCTAGGCCCAGTTTGATCGCTATCTGTCTGCTCCAGATAGTCTGTTAATGGCCCAGCTGAATTTCCTTCTGAGTGCCACTGTGAAGTGAGTACCTTACCTTTGAATTTCTATTATGCCTGCATAATGATCAGAAAGATGAATTTGATTAGGATTTAGTGGATCATGGCGAGAATTCAAGTTACCAGCTGTGATCATATCTGTATTGTCCTTCAGGTGACAATTCAGTTTTGTTCTAACTCTCCTCCTTTTGAACAAGCAGTGAGAAATAATAATTCTGTAACTTGCTGAAGTACTTGCTTTTGATTTGACAGACACCATCAAAATGAATTACATTCATCTATTTTGAACGTGTTCCGCTGTGTCGGCAGTTTTTTGTCAACTTAGTTGTAGATTGGTTTAGAACTGTTTTGTAAGCATTCCAAAGACATGAAATATGTAATTCTTACTCAAGATTTCTTTTATCCCATTGCTCCATCAGGTCTAGGATTTTCAAATTTGTTGTCTTCTGCTGTAGAGGACTGGCATTTTGTCTCATGGAATATTGTGCTGAAATTATCTTACATTTCACCTAGAATGTATTGGGGTTTTTTTAGTGATTTCTTTTTTGAAGTATGGAAGCTATAACTCTTATTTTTCATATTATATTATTTATTTCTTCTCTTGCTTTTTGACTATAACTGAACCCTAGGCTAAGGAAAATGCCATGAATCTCTTTACAATTAAATGTGAGCCATATGAAGACATTCTGTAGTATGTAAAGTCAGAGAATTATGTGATGCACCGATCAAAAACTATTCTTCAAGTTATTTTTCACACTTTTGTGAAGGATGCAGGTGACAGAATGTGTCAAGAATTAAGACTAGCACATCACATTTTATGTAATGCAACAGTATTTGGAGTCTCATTACTAGCACCTGTCCTCAGCAGGATTGTATTCCAGCATCTTGCAATTAAACAGTGACATATGTCAAGGGAAAAATATTTATTGCTGAGAATTTATTAGAATAGAATAGTTCAGTTGAAAGAGACCTGCCTTGATCAGCTCATCCAGCTGCTGCGTTCTGCTGTATTGCTCAGGTTCTCCTCATCCAAAGACTTCCAGTTTCATGCCATATACTTGGTGCATGGCTTGGCATGGGGGATGTTGGTGATTTTCAGTAGGTTGTTGGGTGTCTCTGCTGGGGCTACCATTCCCACTGAGCAGACCCTGGTGTGTGAGAGCTGTTCTGCTCCAGTATAGGTCAAACAGGGTTGCTTGAGCAGTAATGTGAGTGAGGTATTGCAACTTCTGCTTTTAGGTGTCAAGCTGTTAAACCTGTATTTTAGCTCTTGGTATTTTGTTAATGTAGATCTATTTAAAAATCATAACAACAGTAAATGTATTTCAAACCCTTCAACTTCTCTCTGCTAACACAGAAGCAATTTTTCAGAGGTAGACTTTACAGTAGCGACTCAGGCACAGTGAAGTTACTTCGACTTAATTGTTTCTTCTGTAGGATGATCCAAGATAAACTGGTCCTGTGTGCACACCTAGCCTTATCCCCTTTGTAAGCTTTTTAAACCTCTCTTAGTGCAATTTAATCTGATTTCATGTTATCTTGCAAGAGTGAGCAGCTGAAAGGTGATAGAGGAGCCTGTGCAAGGATGGTTGCTATAGGTGCTACAGCTCAGCTGACATTCAGGAGTTCATTAACCTGCTGTAACTCAGTGCTATAGGTCAGGTTCTGCTCAGAATTTAAAACAGAAATAAATAATCTGTCAGCCCTAGACCCTGTAGCTTTAAACATGAACAGTCCTTTTGAAGGTAAGAAAGATTCCTGTTTATAGAGGTGCATGCTTGTAGGATCATGGTCTTAAGAGTCAGTATTTTTTGTAGTGAATAAACCTTCAAAATCCAAAAGTATCTCAAGATTTGAGCAAAACATTTAACCAGTACTGTAATTTTAATCTTTGGCTATAGCAGTTGAAATTTTTGAGTAGTTTTGCAGATGTTCAGTGTCGATTTTGAAGATGTCTTCCTTGAATTCACGTAATTGAATTCACTGCTGTGCTAACAGTCGAGCTGCAACCCAAGAGCTCTTTGGTTCTCAAAATCAGACCACACACTTTTGATAAGGGACCAGTGTGTGAAATACTCACTGGCAATACCATTTCTGCTTTACAACTATGAAGAAAGTTCGACATTTGGCAGTGCACGCTCTTGTCTTTCAAATTCCTTTGCTCATTTAAAAAGTTTCAAGTTACTAATTTATGTCACTGTTGGTCTTGAGAAGCTCTTTGCATTTGTGTTGGATCACAGAAACTGAATGCTGGAATTACTATTTTTAGAAGGTGCTGTCATTTGTGTTAGTGATAAAATGTATCATGTTGTTATGGCAACTGAAATCCTAATGTACTGATTAATGACACTGACATTATTTGATGGATTTGTGAACAGCATCATTTGATGCTGTTCACTGCTCTGGAATATTTTAACGAACTTTTCCTTTTAATATCATTTGGTGCAGTATGGTTAGTTTTGTGCAAATTCTGTGTGCAATACTTTCTTAAAAGATTGTTGTGTTACAGCAGCTTAGTGATCCCAGACAGCGATCGGAGGATTACTGGTGTTTTACCTGAATGCCATGAATACATTTTCCTTGTAACAGTGTTTCTAGGTTTGCTATTATAAGGCCAGTCTGTTTTTCAGGTACTCTAAAATCTTAGTAGTACTGGCAGTTGATAGTATATCAAAAAGCTGGATACCATGCATCGGAATACAATGCAGGTTTTGTCTCAGTCTTCTTTTTCATAGCTTCTGCTGCTTAACTATTTCCTGAAAAGATGAAGTTCTACGCACTTGGTCTTTGAGATTTGTCATTTCCCAGCAGCTAGGAATTCAGCCCTGATTTTAGTGGATGCAGTTTTGGTGTCTTTGTTCCTTTGCTGTGTACAACAGCAGGGCTGAATCTGCGTTCACGGTTACCTTGTTTTCCTCAGCTTCTCCTGGTGTTCCATTTGCATGGGTTTGGCTGTAAAACAGTTGCAACTACCCTTTCTGATAAATAAAAATGTGTCTGCAACTATAAACACATCACCATGGTGATTAAACTGATTCAGTGTGCAGTGCAAAACAAAAATATTAGTTGATCCTCAAAAAATATTAAACTTTCCAGTTGAATTTAGCATGCAATCTCCATGCATTCTTACTCATTTAGATCCAGTAAAATAACAGGTC
Organism: Micropsitta finschii; assembly: GCA_034783455.1. Taxonomy (NCBI): domain Eukaryota; kingdom Metazoa; phylum Chordata; class Aves; order Psittaciformes; family Psittacidae; genus Micropsitta; species Micropsitta finschii. The sequence goes on along the minus strand of JAVHNF010029095.1, from coordinate 7,082 downwards.
ACAGACTTCGTGGGATTGTTGGTCAATTAAGATTATCAGATTATTATTAGATTATCACTAAGATTATCGGGAGATGCAGGGGAGTGCAGGTGGAAAACTAATGTATGCAAATTAAATCCCTCTGCTATGTTTTACATGATTACAAAAAGTAAGAAGCTAATTTCTTGGTTATTGCGATCGTATATGTGACTTTATCTGTGTACAGTGAAAGGAGATGAAGAAGCCTTCTTTTATTTTAAAACTTTAAGATGTTTTCACAGTTAATGCACAGTTGAAGTAAAAGAGCTTTTTAATGTAACTGACACTGGGTTTTAATCTGTATTTTTAGTGTGTATCTTTAATTCCTTTATGTAGTACAGTTCTATTCCTTACAATTTTCAAATCATGTTTTTGGTTTGTTTTTTTAGAGAGCAGATAATAAAGCAGTCAACAGAACTGGTCTGCAGGGCTTACAGTGAGTTATATGCAGCTGTGATGGAGCCTTCAAATGAATATAAGGATCCAGAAACCATACTACACAGATCTCCTCATCAAGTTCAGGCACTCCTTTCATAATCTTGTTTCCCCCAGATTTATCAGAATCCATAACTGTGTATTTGTTAAGTATTTGCATCGAGTTATTTTTCTGTTTTGAATTTTGATGTGTAGCTGAATTATTAAAATGTGTAGGAATGCGGTTTTGTTTAATCTGCTTGGCAGAAGTCATCTTTCCTGTGTCTTTGAATACCTTGTATAGGCCAGACAATAGAATATAGATTAAAAATTATTTTAATGTATTTCTTTTATGGAAATGGACCTTGACAATGTGCAGTCTCTTTGAAAAAGCTTTTTCCTTGCTGTACATAATCCTTTCAACTAGAGGGTGAACCAGTGTCTCTTACGACCTCACCAATACTTTTATTTGCTCTTTTTCCTGTTCTTTCACTCTTTTTCTCAGTTTATCAACAGTAAATGCTGATAACTGTAATTTTGATAGAACTGATATACTTTGAATGTCTCAAATGCGTCACTTTTACAGCTCATAAATCATTTCAGAATATTTGATGCTGTTTTTTCAAATCTTCGAGGCACAATTTGTGTGCTTTTTTGGAATCCAGTATCATTGTTGCTAGTTCTGGGTTTTTTTCTGTAAGAAAAAGAAATATTTTAACTACATGCAAGTACAGAACCTGGAACTTAATGCTTCCAGTTATTTGCATAAATTTGTTTTACTCAAAGGATTTTGCTTTAATGCAGTCATTCTGTAGCATTCCTTCTACCAGTTGAAGCTCGTTGATCTCTTAGGGCTGGAACCTTAAGAAGGTTAGAAGAATGGTTGGCACAGCACTATGGCCATTCCTCATGTACATGGTTTTTGTTTTGCCTTTTTTTAAATAAGGAAAAGTCCATTTGGTGTAGTAGAAGCATTTATTCAGTTAATAATCTCCCAAAAGCTTCATGATTTAGATGTCTGCAGTGTTCTTTGCTCTTAAAAATTATAGTTAAGTTCACCTGTGGCAGCCACAGTTTGTCCTGGGAATTACATGTGAGAGCTGGGGGGCGGAGATGTTTTAGGCTGATGTGTAGAAAGCCATGAGTGAAGGTTTAATTTCTTTTCTCCTCCAGTGGAGAGCTGAACCTGCTTTGCGTAGAAACCTTAATTATATGGAGTTACGATTTAGGGGACCCTTGCTTCCAGTAAAATGGAAAATAGATAAGTTAGGGCACTTGTTCTCTGTTGGGCCTTACGATAATTCTTTGCAAAATCCTTAAATGGATTATTCCTTCAGGAAAGCCTTGTTATAGAGAAACTTTAAGGAAACAAAAATTAGTAAAAGGAACTTGGGGTGTTTTTAGTTAGGTTTTTTGGTTGGTTGGGGTTTTGTTTTGGTTTTGTTTTTTTGAGGGTTTGGGGTTTTTCTTCTTAAGATAATTTAAGGTAACTGTTTTGTAGTAAGCATTTCATGATTTTTTTCCTTCTCTTTGTGTGCCAGAGAATTACTAGAGTTGCCTGAGTTTACACTCATATTGGACGTGTCTTATTTATGTACCTCAGGGGAGAGATGAGCAGTCATTCATATTGAATAACTTACATATTTCATTTTTATCAGTAATAATATTCTCATATGAAATATATACTTAGTGGCAGCCAAGCCTGCAGTTTAGTGTATGCTTGCAAAAGAGCAAGAAATAGAGAAGAGCAGCAGCAATACATTTTAGTCTCTTGAAAACTCATTGCACAATATATACCCAGTGCGCTCAGAAAGCAGCTTCCTTGGTAATACCACAATAAAGCAATAGCTCCTTTTCCAAATGGGCGTAATTTGTTAATATAATAGAAAAGGATTTGAAAGTACAAGTGTCCCTGGAGTTCTTGGATCAGGCATAAATTCTTCTGTAAATGTCATTGTTGGATTTACTCTGTTTAAAAACTCCAGACCTGTAAGACAGAAAACATTCTAGAAGCTTAGAAAAGCTGTAATGGAAAATTATGTTCTTATATTAGGTAAGGCACTTCAAATTACTCAGATTTTGCATTATCGTAGTATAGATTTGGGTGGCTGTTCACTGTTGTTTAATAATGTTAATATTGCTTAATATGCCTATAATTATTATCTAATATAGGAAAATTACATCAGTTGTGAAAGGTTTATAAATTAGCTTGTTATTAGATTAACATGCTCATCAGAGGGAACTTTTTCCTGAAATTACACTCAACCTCTGTCTCCAATACTCAGTCAGTAGTTTGCATGAGGATTAGTAAGAAGTTGCTTCCTGTCTTTGAGTCCATGTAGAGACTTATCCATGATTTTATCTTCTCTTAATAAAGCTATGCAAATGTAAAAGCTATAAAAATTGTAACTTACAAAAATAGAGTCAATCACTAATGTTGGTCTGTGTAATTAAAGTAAACGACAAAGGGTCACAAATGAGAATGTGCATTAATAAAAGCATTTGATTCACTGATTTCTGCCTTCCATGTTGTTATTTCCTCTTGCTTGCCTACCTAAGAGGAGGAAGGAAATGATGAATAGATTTTGACCTGCTTCTTCTAGCTGGGTGTTCCTGGCCTTTTTTATTTTGCAAATTCCCAGGATTCACACACCAGGAACTGTGGCACCGCAGTCCTCTAATTGTTCAGTGAGAGGGATGACCCATAAACACTGCAGTAAGTGGAATCACTATGGGTGTCAGTACCGGGCGCGTATTCAGTTACTGCAGCTCTGACAGGCGTGACAGCGCATGAAGTGGCGCCCAGCTGCATGGCCGAGTAAGTCAGCACTCCTCCGGTTGGTCCTTCAGCACTTCATTTTGAGGGGCATGCTTTCAAAGAGTGCATCCCTTACCCTGTTGTGAGCAGCAATATGCTTGGGAAGACTAGGTAAAGAGAGGTGTTTGAATACTGGCTACAGTAGGCAGCACTCTTGGCATTCGACACTGACAACCCAATTCAAGAACAGATGCATACCAGGCCTCTTTTTGCATCACTGTGTGATGCAAAGAGCACTTTTGTGGGAAGTGGGCGAGCTGGGTTCTGGGCCAAAGGAGTTTGGAATAGATAGCTCCCATCTTCCTGGAGAGCACCCAAGCCCTTGGCAGTTGTGTAATACGACATGGGGCAGCTCTGTTTTTTCTCTTTTGAATTTAGCAGCTGTACATAAATCAGTTCAAAATGTGGGAGGCATGAGACAGAATAAGGAAGGAGTTTGGCTCTGTGGCATGTATGTGTGTGAGGGCTCTCCTGAGGACTCCAAGTCTAGACCTACCTCCACTTGTTACGTAGGGACCTTATCATTGACCTCCAGTATATGAGTCTCCAAAACAGAATCAGAATCCTGGGACTTCACTGTGAGGGTAGTAGGGCACTGGAACAGGTTGCCCAGAGAAGCTGTGGCTACCCCATCCCTAGCAGTGTTCAAGGCCTGGTCGGACGGGGCTTTGAGCAACCCGGTCTAGTGGGAGGTGTCCCTGCCCATGGCAGGGGGTTGGAACTGTATGAGCTTTAAGGTCCCTTCCAACCCAAACCATTCTATGACTATAACACTATCACCTACAGAATATCCATCAAACAGTAAGATGCAGAGCTGACTTTGGGTTAGACCCAAAGTAGTTCATCCACACTGGTAACAATGCCTCTGTGTTCAATCCTGTATATAGAATTTTCTCCTCCCCTCTTTATAAACGCACACGCCACTATGGAAGTTAAATACAAAACTGGTTTTAATTGCAACAAGCACACAGCAGCCCAGCCACAGTGATTTTTTTGTTTTCTATCATAGGAAGACAGAAGCTTGAGGAGGCTTGGAAAGGTGGCAGTACATTTGGTTTGCAGCATTTCAGAGTGCGCCTCCCTCTCCTTGGAGATTTATGTCTCTAGCCCTGCTTTCTGTCTGTTAGTGCACTCTGCTGTAATTATTTTTATTAAAGTTTTTCAAATACGTGTTGGAGGAGAATACTTTCAGAACTGCTAAACTTTTCCGTTCACTTGAAAACCTCAATCTGTCCTTTGAACCCTTCGCTTGCCTTGCTGAGTCACTTCACAGGCAGCCCTGGGGGTGGGAAGCTTATGAAACACTGAAAATCAAACAAAGGGGTTAGACGTATTTCCATGAGTAAAACACACCCTCCAGAAGCAACACAGACACGGGTGTGGGTTTGTTTGAAATCTTCTGCCACCTGCTTCTAAAGGGAAAAAGCAGACAGAGACGCTTGCTTATGATGAGGGTGCCCATCCAAAACAACCGTAGTAGGGTTAGATACTGTAAATTGATGTCATGATTGAATAGTTTGGAGAATCTTCAAAATGTGGTTTAGAAGCAACTGGCAGTGGAAGTGAAAGGTATGTCATGTAACTGAACCCCCTCGCACGCTTACTTGTTAAAGGTTTCCAGAATCTATGCGTTTTCCCCCCCGCTCTTAAGCAGACTAAACTTCAGCTTTTGCTTTTTTGCTCTTTGCAAACTAATCTTCCAAGACAATCCTGCAACTGCTTCACCAGTTCTAACCCTCAGGTGATTCAGAGTAAAATGAGATGCTTGGCATCACCCAGGGACATATGAAGCAGTAGCTGAACCTGGAGCCAACTTCATTCTTGCAATAATGGAAAGAAAATGGGAAATTAATATAACTTGAACTTTGATGTTTGTCCGGAAGGGCAGGAGAGACAATGCCCTTCGTATGGCAGCGCAGGTCTCTCCGGCCATCTGCTGCACAGGAGGAAGCCAACTTCAGTATTTCAGAATCAAACTATGTCTTCAGAAGCATTTTAAAGGTGAACGCGTGCTCCTGTGCTTTTCTAAACTGGGTGTCCACTGCCCAGCTAGGCTGCTGGGCTGGTGCTGTGGTGGGGATGCCCGGTATATGTGGTTACTGAGTTCTCAAAAGGTGGGTGAGCCTTTGTCACCCAAAGGTCACCTTCTGATACCCCAGCTGTCTACATCCTTGACTAAAGAGCCACTTCACATAGAACTCGGGTTGGGCTGAAATAAACTCAGACATCGCTTCCATCTTTCACATCCTTCACAGGCTGTTGATCCTCTCAAAGGTGATGTAAGTAAATCTTCAGTCATTTGCAGAATCCTGCAGTGCAAAGCTATGAGAAGACAAAGTGCAAAGCAGCACTTTACACCTGAAAATGCACATTTATCTTATGCACATCAATGTACATCTCTTATGTACATCAAGGCCTAAATGAGGGCACGCCCCCCTTGCACTACACAGACTTTGCATACGGCGGAAAGATGGACCACAAAAGCTGTTCTCTCAACGAAGAAAGTTTATTTCTACTCTCTTGCTTTAGCAGTAAGGAAACCTTGATAGAGCAAGCTATGGCTGAAAGGTGTTCGATAGATTACTGCAGAGCAGCTGACAAAAAAGAAAGAAGTCTGTTGCATGTTTCATATTCAGACAATGAAGCTTTCATTTGCTGCCTAGTTCACAGATGTGGTATTGTCAAATAGCAGGAAAATGCCTGGCAGACTGTATCACTGACTATATTTAGGGAGAAAAAAACCTCAGAACGCGCTATTTCTAGAAGCCACACAAATAAGCACAGAGTTCTTATCAGCCAAAGATAACATTAGTCGTGATTTATCAAAGTAATCTTTATTTTATGGAAAATGGATAATAGGGTGTAATTTAATCCTTTGTGAATGTAATGTATATTTCAAAGGGTTTTTCTTTGTCAATAAAACCATTTGTTGTACTTGTTAAACTAATTAGTCTTGTTGCTGTTGCGTAGGACAGGATAAAAGGTGCCTGTTAATGAAATAAAAAGGAGTAGGCGGGTTTGAAAGTTTGTGAAATGTTTTGTACTCCTTGCAAGCCAGCTTTCTGACCAAAACAGGTTTTCCCTCTTCCGCTGCGAGCCTGCATTAACCAAATTTGTGCAGATGATGCATTTCCCTCCTTTAATTCCAAACAGGATTACCCCAAAATTCACCTGACCTCTGGGTGTTTTACCTGACACAGACATCAGGGGCTCCTGTGGCTTCCCTTGGTACTGATGCTGGCATGAGCCACTGTGCTGAAAGGGAAGGTGACAGGAGAGTGACATTCCTGGCCGCTTCTCCCTGCGCTTGCATTTTTTCCACCATGTGCAAACACATTCCAGGAGCCATGGAGAAAGCAAAAAGGGAAGAAAACAGATTTGCCTGTCCCTGGCCGGCCACGCTCCTGTCGCTGGGCAAGGACAAGTTTCACAGGGCCAGCACTGTGCAGAGTCTTGGCTCTGCAGTGGCAGTGCCACGCTGCACAAGCAGGATATGAGCTCATTCTCTGGATCTGCAGCTGACTTTGAAAGATCAGAGTCCTGAGTTCATAAGAGTCAGAAGAGGACACATAGTTTATTATGGCTTTTTTTCCTTAGATTTTTGGTGTCCTCATTTGTAGCTTAGCAGCCTCATGAGCTTTTAATAGGAATTGATGAATGACTTTCGGAATGGGACACGTAAAAGACTGTCTAAGCTCTTACAGGTCCTTCTCCCTTAGAAATGGCTCAGAAAATGCCCCTCAAAAGGACCAAGTTATGGGAAAATCCATATGAGACCCCACCTGGAATACTATGTTCAGCTCTGGGGCTCCCAGCATAAGAAGGATGTGGA